>JAPTHN010000009.1:42565963-42798998 GCA_026936325.1 Platynereis dumerilii
AGTAATTTTTAGTTTGAAAACCGAACAATGAATAATATATTTCAAAATCAAAATTTTCACAGTTTCAACCAAACAAATTAAGTTATTATTAATTCATTGTTCTTTGATTAGCCCAAAACCAAATGACCTGCTCCCACCATGAGCAAAACTGTGAAAATTTGATAGAATAATAGATTCACTTGTCCTTGAAAACAATTCGATTGCAATTTGAAGAATGCCTCAAATTCATAATTTCTCAGCATGATAGCAATTGACTGAGCCAAACTGAGAAAATCTAAATGTATTCAATTAATCTGTTGTCATGGTTACAAATTGCAGTTATGTTAGCTAAATTGCAGTTATTTTTTGCTTCTATCTATCTATGTATCTATCTATGTATCTATATATGTATCTATATATGTATCTATCTATGCATCTATCTATGCATCTATCTATCTATCTATCTATCTATCTATCTATCTATCTATCTATCTAATAAGTATCTATCTATCTAGCCAGCTACCTAGCTCAGGCTACATGCCTATAGCCCTATATCTATCTGGCTATATCTTCATGTTGACAAAATTTTGTTTATAATTTTGATATGATACAAAATAGGCCTATATAAGGTCATTCATACATTCATACAATGTGTACAATGCAAGTAATTAGTTCGACTTGTACTATTTCAATTTTAGGACACTCACAAAAAAATACCTGCGCATTATACACTGACTTGATTTTAAGTCTTATTTCTGGGACAGTGCGGATGAAATTATTGTAGCGATGAACTGTCAGAAAAAAGTGAATATAAAAACCATAAACTTTGCAATAATACTAGGACATGTTCTAGACTCCGAAGTAGCTTTTATAATTCAAAGCATGAATTACAATGAGACGAGCCTGAATTTTATGCTGCTGATCCAAAAAATAGAGTTATTGTTGTTTCATCTATCTATCTATCTATCTATCTATCTATCTATCTATCTATCTATCTATCTATCTATCTATCTATCTATCTATTTATCTATCTATCTATCTATCTATCTATCTATCTATCTATTCGAATTACCACAATGCCCATTGAATTTGTTATTATACATTCAATGTCCAAAGGATTTTCTAATCTATACAACCACGAATTCATGGTATCTTAATCTTGTAAAACATCCCTGTTAAATTCCAAAAACTATACATATATGTGTAGGTAATATATGGTGTGTTTTGTCAATAGCATGTGATAAAGATACATATTCATCAAAGGTATCATTGCTGTTTAACAATGAATTTGGGACTCTTGAATCTTGATAGCCAAATATGGTGATACACCTATCATTGCATATCACAATACCGGGCACAGATTTGCTTATTTTGTGTACCTAGGCCTACTTTTTCGCCCAGATTAAGGATTAAAAGATAGCAGAAAGATAAGAAAATATCTGAACTGTTATCAAAACAGCAAAACAAAAGCAGGGCAACAAACTCCATATATGGTATTGTAGATGATCAAACCATATATGACAAAAGCTTTTGGGGGAACGTTGTGTAAATTATTATGATTTTAGAAAGATATATGCTGGACAAAAAGGTGGAGAGATGGATATAAAGAAGGAGAGATCGATAGATAGATAGATAGATAGATAGATAGATAGATAGATAGATAGATAGATAGATAGATAGATAGATGTGCTATAATTAGCACCGAAGGCAAGTCTGTGTAATATCAAACACTAACTCTTGCCATTTCAATTTCATTCTCTGAACTGCTGTACAATAGCATCATATTGTACAGTGTAATAATCTGTAACATAACTTTCATAATTTCCCTTTTAGTACTTTCTAATTTTCTTTTTTTCCTTTTCTGTTGAAAAAGTAAAATTCCACATAATTTCATGCAATAAAACTTCATGAAACACGAATGTTTTTGAATGCATGATTATCTATTTCGATTTCATGTATAGTAAACCTTAGTTTAGGAAAATAAAAGATGCTCTAACTATTGAACATTTTGAACATACGAAATTACATCAAATTGCAAACACAACTTTCAAAAACGAATAATAATTTGCTTTTTTGCTTCTATTGCATCAACATTGTGTCTTGTATTCAAATCTATTATTTTTTGGAGTTTGTTATTATTCTTTATCTTGCAGGGGTGACAAATGTCATTTATGCTAATTTATGCAAATATTTGGGAAGCATGCATGACAGTTATGATTTTTGCGTTATTGTTACGTAATGGTTACGTAGATTTGCATTGAGTTATCAGTTCATTACGTAATATAGCGTTGCCCCTTTATTCAATGTGGGTCCGTGTATGTAAAACTGTACCTCATTTACCTAACGTTATGTGATAGGCCTAAAACGTAATACCACATAACTGCCACGCATGTATGATAATAATTTACACCTGCACATTCAAAATATATGCAAATTAACACCAAAAATTTGTAAATTGTGACATGTAGACTTATGACAGTTTGTTGTTACCTAAAACTTGACAATTTTCATGGAGTAGCATAAAGATTTGACACTTCTAATTAATTGGTTAAAGTCACAATTTGTAACTTTTGCAAACTGGCATATCATTAGATAATACTTATTGATATTTACAAAGTGTAACATATATGGCAATAATAAAATGATTATGAGCCTAATATGATATTTGAGATCAAAAATATATGACAGAGATGTTAATTGAAACCAAATTGGACCCCTCCCCTCCTATCCACCCATGAAATTGAAATTTCAAAATCGTATCCTAATTTCTTCATTATTACATAACAGCTGCAATTCTACGTCTATAGTGTAGTTTTACTAAAAAATTTTACCTTTCATAATTAGAACAATATGCCTATTATTTAACTCAGTATGACAACTTTATTGTGCTACTGTGGAAAATTAGCCCCTCTCATAAAATTGTCAGGATTTGAAACTTTAATCCATAAACCTGTTTATTGATTTAGAATTTTTCCATGCTTGTAATTAAAACAATAATCCAATTAATGAAATGTGTACATGACAATTTTATGATTTGCAGAACTTTGTAGATTGCTACCGTAAATAATCACCCCCCCCCCTTGATTAGATACTCCAGATTTGAGCTGCCACCACATAGGCACCACATACAATTGAATTGGATTTATATGCATATAGCTTAATCATGTATCTTGTTAGAAATTTGATAAAAAGTTTGTGAAATTTCTAAAATAATAATTAATAATCCAGAAAATTTAATTCTCTTTGGGGAATATTCCGGTTGCATGGATCTCCAAAATGTCAGGGAATGGGCCAAAATATTTAAATTGGATTGGCACCAGGAACTTCCGAATTGATTTTAAATTTATCAACCTTCCTATTATTTTTTGGGCAACTTTTCCAAATGACACATTGCTCTACAAGTTATACTACCCTCAGTTACAATGTTCCGTTTTTGTGTCCTCGGGGGGGAACCCCCCGAAGAGGACACATTGTTTTCAAAGCCACTTCCCGTCAACTACACAACTTGGTGTTTTCAGAAAAACGTTTCACAGGCCAAATGACAATCACAATGCATGTATCCTAGTGATCATAATGGTACTTGAGCTTCCCTACCTAAAGTTTCCTGCCTCTCCATCCTTTATTTACTTCATGCAAGCTATTTTGTTCGATGGCTCAATCACCTTATAAACCCCTTCTGCAAAAACCGGCTCTGTGTTGTGCTGTTTATCCGTAAGGGGTAGTACTGATATTACCAGACTGATGCGCCACCTGGCTGGTAACTGTAAGCAAAGACAAACTCTCTCCCAGCACTCCTATACTTTGCCTATGTAAGTGAGTCAGGGTGGCCCAGTTCAGCCTTTACCCCTTTTTGGGAGTTATCACCCCTCCCCCTGGCCTGCCTGTGTCACTCCAACTCCATTGCAGCACATGCACCAGCAGCAACCCTGTTCACATTAAACTTACAAGTACAAAGGTAAAGCTACTTCATGACAAGTTGATGTACATATATTGTTCACTGATTTGGAATTTGTTTTATTCTTATCCCAATCAGATATTCTGACTTTTAATTGCCATTGCTTATACCTTTTTATTAAAATAATGAATGATTGTGTCCTTGACTCCTTTTCTAAGCCATCACTTTTCTGTAACAGTAATCACTTTTTCTGCAGTTTCGACTTGGAACATGTGGAACAATGCTTGTGCAGTCTGCAGAAAGGAGTGAGATCAGTACATTGAGAC
Organism: Platynereis dumerilii; assembly: GCA_026936325.1. Taxonomy (NCBI): domain Eukaryota; kingdom Metazoa; phylum Annelida; class Polychaeta; order Phyllodocida; family Nereididae; genus Platynereis; species Platynereis dumerilii. Next base: position 42,570,164 of record JAPTHN010000009.1, read on the forward strand.
TGTGTTGTGGAATCTAGGCTGTAGAGAAATACAGGTCATTCAACACATTATCAATAGGTCTGCTACACAATACATGTAGGCATTGTAGGCTACACATGAACATGTTCTCCCATGCTGCTGCTGCTGCAGGAACCAGAGTGATCACTCCCAAAAGGGGTACAGCTGCTTTTATAATTTCCATACAGACTAGTCAGATGATAAAACATTCTAACAGATTCAGATCAGACTCAAGATATTTTTATTCAACCAAAATTTAACAAACAACTCAGAATTCAATTTATGTGAAGTTACATCAGTTGTGACAAGTTGAATTTACAATGCTGTCCTCACTGCCTAACACTTGTAAATCCCATTGTTTCGCCTATTCTATCCTTCATGACATCATCTGCCATCTCCTGTTGCAACACTTCTGGTGATGTCATAACCAATACCTCAAAAAATTTTTGGCCCGAGGACACGGCGCATGCATTGCATGCTATTTTTGAGGTTGGAACTTCCATGATGTATATGTAACATGATAATAAATTAATATTGCAGTTTTCCATTGTCCAAAATTATGCTTCCACTTTTCCAGGTATTGTAAACAATAAACCTGGTACCACCTGTATCCCATCGCCTGAAGCTACAGGCCTGCAGCAAAAAATAAATAAATGACAAAAAATATCATAAATACAAGTTTAGAAGTGCACTGATTTTATTGCTACTGTCCTGGCTCTTTCTTTAACAATGGATCAGTTTTTGTTAATCTGACCCCCTGGCCAAACTTTGTGTCATGCCAATAAAATCGTCTGATATCAGCTGACTTGTGTTTTGTCGTCTGACTTCAGCACGTGGGGCTCACGCGCCTGGAAACGTAGGCCCCTGGATGAAACGGGGGAACCCCTCTGCACAAAGGGAATCCCCGGGATTCCCTGGCAACCCAGCAAGATCCAGCAGCACTGGATCTGTTAGCTGGATCCCCAGCCAGCCCCCCAGCATCTCCCAGCCCAAGGCTCCAAGCAATGGGAGATACCGTATTTATCTGGTTACAAGCCAGGGGGGGGGGGGGGTCTCATATTGCATGGAATTTCAACTTTTGCAAAGTTAGGATCCTACTATTATGTTTAACCAGTTGATGAACAAAAATAATAAATATTAGACTTCATTATTTTATTATTGCAATAATATTATCATCCAATTTCTTGATTAGGCTTATTTTTAAGGGTGACAAACATTTAATAGATCACCTGACCAGTTTCTAACTTTCACTTTACAATATATATATATATATTAAGACAGCATATTAGGCCCAAATATATTAATTAAACCATTGCAGGCCTGCATAATGATACAGTACATAGGCCTGTTTGGATAACACACAGAAGCCAAGTTATCATAAATTCGAATAGAAGCCATCTTGACAAGCTTCCTGTATATATAGGAAGCCAACTTCTTAGCAGTGATAATATCTGTCAACACACAAGTTATATATATTCATAATTAAGAAGCCAGTATCGGAAGCCAGTGCAATCAACATCTTTGAAGTTGTTACGTAATAATTTATAAGAGAAGCCTTAGATAGTCGAACAGATACGGTAACTAGGGGAACCACCTGTTTTATGCCACTGAAAGAAATGAAGCTCTGCCCTGTGTTTGCCTGGCTTGTGCCTGTTGGGGCCTAGTATTCATTTTAATCATAAAACCAAAGAATGGAATGTGAAAGTGGTTATGCTAGCATTCAGGGGAGGGGGGTCTTGATTTCTAGGACTTATGGATTTCTAGGAGTTTCATCTAGGTGCTAGCAAGAACAGAAGGGTTATTATTCGGGTGGGGTATTAACAAAGTGACCCCTCAGCAACCAGGGTTCTTGCGAACTGACACTCATAAAACTTTGCAAGGCACTGATTGCATGAAAAGCTTTGTGAAACACATTCATTGTTTAATTTTGGAATTGAGCCATCAATGTTTTTTCTTCAACAGTTTTTGCAAATAATGTTGCATGACATAAGAAAGAGTCTTTGTTTAAAATCCAAACATAAAATTTGGAAAAATGCATTATCTGTAGCCTACACTTTTATTAATTTCTTGAAACCATGCACATTAAATTTAATATGATTAAAAAAATTGTGATTTTGGGAAATTGTTGCAAATTAGAAATTTAGATAAAATGATATCATATATTTCTTTGGTCATATTTTAGGGGAAAATTTTGAATATACTGACTATTATTCCACATCAGTGACTACAATATATATTATTATACCTCCACGAAAGCTGAGCTGTCATTGGCTGAGAGCTGGTCACATGTCAGTCATTATTTTAGTATATTGACCAGGACTAATGCCCTCCAAATTTTTTTTTTTCCACAATTTTTTTTTTCCAAAAATTTTTTTTTTCCGAAAAGTTTTTTTTCGAATTTTTTTTTTTCCCAAAATTTTTTTTTTCCTGAAATTTTTTTTTCCGATTTTTTTTTTTCAACATTTTTTTCCCCAAATTTTTTTTTTTCCAAATTTTTTTTTTTCTGAATAAATTTTTTTTCGAAATTCTGTTTTCCCTAAATGTTTTTTTTTTTCTAAAATATTTTTTCCCAAAATGTTTTTTTTTACATTCTTCTTTAAAAATGTTCCATACTTTTGAAAAAGTGCAAGAAAATAGTACAATTAGGTAATTTAGTATTAAAGACAAAAAAAAAACTCTTCAAAACTAGTAATAATAGTACAATGTATGCATCTGCTTATCTATTCGGTATAATAAAACAAACATAGACTGATTATCTTAGGCATTAGTCAAATCTATTTCCCTCTCGTGTGTGTAAGGAAAACTATTTCCCTCGGCCTTCGGCCTCGTGAAATAGTTTTCACTTACACACCCTCGAGGGAAATAGATTTGACTAATGCCCTCGAAATCAGTCAATATTTGTATACTATGCACGTTTTGGCCTAATTAATACATATTTAATTAACCCTGCCCCAATGAGTATTAGGGTAAATTTACATAAACAAAAACAGCATGTGGAGAGCCAAACAAACCTTTAAAATGCAAACAAATATGCCATACCTATTTTCCCAATACAATGTACGATAATATACGATTTACTTATTGTTAAGTAATCGTAATTATCTACACTAATTATGCCCACTAATTATAATATATCCACATGCCCTCATATTTACAGGAAAATAAAATGTACATATGGTGGGGAAAGGAAAAGACCCCATGCTGAGACAGCATGCAAACAACACACCTGGATCCAATTATGTAATAGAGGCAGTGACATGGAATTGAGGGCTGCACTGAATTGAATTTGTTGATGACTGTATTCATAGCATTGTCTTGAAGCAGTTACTGAAAATTTACAGCCAGCTGTCTCCAGAAACAACATGTGCCATGACAAAAATGTATTGTTTCTCTTAATAATGACCATGCAAAGAGAACAATTAATTTTGAACTTTTAATTTGGTAGAACTTTATGAAAGAAGATTAACTAGAAATCAGTCATCAATCATTCTTGAAATCATCTAACCAACAAATCAAGAAATCAATCAAGAAATCAATCAAGAAATCAACCCATCACCCTAGCAATCAATCAATCAATCAATCAATCAATCAATCAGTCAATCAATCAATCAATCAATCAATCAATCAACCCATTCTATAAATAAATAGACACATTTAAGAATAAGTTAATAAATCAACAGGCAAAAATGGTATCCATTTATCTATCTATATATATATCTATCTATCTATCTATCTATCTATCTATCTATCCATCTAGCTATCTACCTATCTATTGCATCTATCTATCTATTGTATCTATCTATCTATTGCATTTATCTATCTATCTATCTAGGGGGCGGGTTGGTCTAGTGGTAGCGTGCTGGACTGCCAATCGCTGGGTACAGGGTTCTAATCCAGCTCTTGCCGGGTCACCTGGGCCTATGTTGGACAGCTGTTTCAATCATCCTTTGCCTCATTGCTGTGTCCTCCTCCTGTCCTAATTAGCCTACCAAGTGCATAAATACAGGACGTCTATCTATCTATCTATCTATCTAATTTATCGATCTATCCAGACGTTATCCAAACGTTTAAGCTTTCACAACCAAGATGAAATCTGCAAAAGTTTCAGGTGGTTGGTCGACATGAACTTGGAACCATAAAATGTCCTCAATTTTGCCCAGGCACACTTCCAACGTGGAACATATGAGCTGGATATTCTATGTGGTTACAAGCCATTGAAAATATTGAGGGGAGTTTCAGTAGTCTGTTGTGATGTTATGGTTATTAATTTCACTGGTTCAGTTTATTTTTCCAATCTATCTATCTATCTATCTATCTATCTATCTATCTATCTATCTATCTATCTATCTATCTTTCTTTCTTTCTTTCTTTCTTTCTTTCTTTCTTTCTTTCTTTCTTTCTTTCTTTCTTTCTTTCTTTCTTTCTTTCTTTCTTTCTTTCTTTCTTTCTTTCTATCTATTCTGGGCTCGTTCCCAGCTCTAGGCTGGTCTAAGGGTCACCAGGATCTATGTTGGACAGCAGTTTCAATCATCCTTAGCCTAATTGTTGTGTCCTCCTCTTGTCCTAATTAGCCTGCTAGAGTGCATATAGATATAGGTCAAAGCCCTAGTAATCCATCAATTCATTGTCTTTATAACTATCAATTTATCTGATTTTATCCATCTGTTTTAAGAGCTTTTAACATTTTCATTCTATCTTATAGTAGGTATTACTAATGAATTACAATGTTAATATATATCTTGATGCATGTAATGAAGCAATGATTTATAATTATAAGCACTGCCGGAGCTTTTTGAATCTATACTTTTGTATATTTGCAATATTCTGATATTACTAAATTTCAAACTCTGCTCTTTGTTAAAAGCCAGGACATTCAACCACAGTTTAAATGGGACAGTTTGAATATGAAGCAGTTCAACTGTTCAGTTTAGTGTCTGCAATGTCCTGGCCACAATATTACATTCAGTGCAGAAGGGTGTCCTACACTCTAAAAAAATTCAGACAAAATTGGTTTTTTAGATTCAAAATGGTTTTTTGAAAAACCAAATTTCAATGCAAAAAACCAACATGGATTTTTTTAAAAATCCATGTTGGTTTTGCATTGAAATTTGGTTTTTCAAAAAACCATTTTGAATCTAAAAAACCAATTTTGTCCCGACATTTTTTAGAGTGTACATATATGTATCTGCAACAGGTTGAGAACTTGAGATGCTGGTATCTAGGACTTGATGAGTGGTATAATCATAAAAAAGTTTGATCATATGGCCATCTTGATCTTAGCATGTGAATGTATACTTAATTGACTGTGTCAGTATGAGTTTGATCTGTAACCGGTGAATCAAAATATTTTCAACGGTCAGAGATGGGTATTTAGATGATATAATATCATTGGTGGCCCCTTGTATCAGTGTCTATGCTAAGCAAGTAAAAGATCCCTCACATGGGGTAAAAGTGTAACATGTTAAGGACTCCCACTCACTCATTCACGTTGTTCGACCTTCAAGACTCATGACTGCCTATAGAACCGGTCTTAGATCTATCTACATCAGAGATTGAGACTGAGGCAATAGCCTCTGAGACTGAGACCGAAGCCGAGTCCATCAAAAAGTGGCCGTTCGGCCGACCCCGAGGATGAGGCTGGTCACAAGGCCTCCAACACTGCCCAAGGACACCCAAGACCGAGGTATAAGGCCAAGGATTTGGCATCCGAGACCAAACCAAAGCCGAAGCCGTCGAAATATGGCCCCGAGGCTAGCCTTGAGACCTGCTATCTATCTATCTATCTATCTATCTATCTATCTATCTATCTATCTATCTATCTATCTATCTATCTATCTATCTATCTATCTATCTAGGATTGGCTATCAAACAAAAATCAAAACAATTTCAAATGATTTCAAGAGTGAGATGGTTGCAAAATTTGTTTGAGCCATGCCATGATAGCTTGTTGTTTTGAGTTATGATAATCTTTATGTTGTTATAATTTATAAACAACAAGCTATCATGGCTCAAAGGAATTGTGCAACCATCTCACTCAATCAATTAAGCTAACTCAAAATTCAAATTTTACAGTGAACCTTTTCACAATTCACACCATGGTTAAATGAGGACAATAGCAGAAGGACATACCAAAAGGGTAATGCTAGTTGTTATACAATAATAAATACACAAAGTTATAACTTATTTTGAGTATTGCAGAACATGATAATAATTATAGCGCTGAAGTTTCGTATATTTTCAACTATGAACACTGCATGTTTAACTGGCATTAGACATCACCAAGATACTTATACCATTGGAAAAACCGGTATTTAGCTGACAATATTGCATGTTACTATGTTAGCGCCCTGCTAAGTATTAACACTGTTTACAACAGCAAACAAACAATCAGATTATTGTTTATTTTGCTAAAAATTTTAAGTTGAAACATATAATGGAAGAAACATATGATGCCTAAGTCACTTAGACACCTCTTTGTCGGGTCCTACCATGCATTTTGTCAGTTAGATCCCTCCCTTCGGTCGGGATCTAACTGACAAAAATGCACGTTAGAACCCTCAAAATCGGTGTCTAATCAATACATATCTAATATTACTAGATTTCAAACTCTGCTCTTTCGTCGAAGTCAGGACACTCAACCTGAGGTTTTATGGGACAGTGAACAAATTTGAATGTGCGACAGTTCAAGCTCAATTCATGAATGTCTTGACCACAATATTACAAAAGTGCAATACATGTATACTTAAGGGTGCCATATCTACTTTACGAGAATAACAGTTGGCGATGCTGATATCTTGGTCTTGATAAGTGGCATAATGACCAAAATCAGCATGATTATATTTCTCTCTGAAGAAATTTACTTCTTTGTCGGTCATTTACTGCAATGCTATCTATCTATCTATCTATCTATCTATCTATCTATCTATCTATCTATCTATCTATCTATCTATCTATCTATCTATCAATCTATCTATCTATCTATCTATCTATCTATCTGGCTAAAAAAAATCAAAACAATTTTTGCCATCCCCATTCACAAATCTATGTGATGTATTACTTTACGGATGACACCAAACACGAATTTTGGATAGGTTGGGATCTCGTGGTGCTAAAAAGGGCCTTAACTTTTAACTCAGTGTAAACTTATACTATCTCTCCTTATCTTTAATAACTTTGAAAATGTGAATCATGAACCAACACACTCTTTTGATCAAATCTCGATTAGTTGGAATTTTACACATTTTAAGGTGGGTCATTTCCGAAAGTTTACACCAAATGGCTAGACCTGTTATGCTATATTTTGCTTATAACCACAAACGGAATGCATATTTCATCCATCTATCTATTTATCGATCTATCTATCTATCTATCTATCTATCTATCTATCTATCTATCTATCTATCTATCTATCTATCTATCTATCTATCCATCTATCTATCCATCTATCTATCCATCTATCTATCCATCTATCTATCCATCTATCTATCTATCTATCTATCCATCTATCCATCTATCCATCTATCCATCTATCTATCTATCTATCTATCTATCTATCTATCTATCTATCTATCTATCTATCTATGTAGACGCCATGTCAGGAAATTGGTCTATGAATAGAAGAATCCAAGCTCTATTTAAGGGACTATACCCAATCTGGGAAGGTTAAATTTAGTAAATTGCATTGTTGTGAAAATTCACCAGTCACAACTTTGTATGGGATTTCCAAGAGTGTTCAGTGAAGTATGAAAAGTCATACTTTTCGAGATTATACTCATGCTTGCAAGGGTGCGGGGGAGTTTTCAAGATGGGCAAAACTTGGGACTCAGGGAACAAAGGGGTCAATTATTAAAATGTGACTAAAAATGTCTTAGTTTCGATTCGTGAAGAGTACCCTCCTTAAATGTGTTCACCATCCTTCTTACAACATCAAATCACCATCTGGTGGGTAGGGGAATGAACTGGATAGGACTACACCTGGCACAAACTTCCTGGTAATACAGAACCTGAAATTCCCTGAAGTATGGGGGAAGTTAACTTCAAAAGACATCACTATTGGACATGTTTACTTTCGTTTTTAAACCAAAAGTTTTAGAAATTTGTATTTGGATGTCTTACATTTTACATAAATGCATCATATAGATCAAACTGAGACTGCACAAAAAAATTCTGACTCTAAGTTTGAAACAAGAAAATCTTTTTGAAAAAAAAGATATATGCTGGCTGAGGTGATTACGATTTCAAAATTTACAATAAGAGTATGTTTTGCCAAAAGAATTTTAAAATATGGTATAAGAGAAACTACAGATGAACCCATAATACAGTATAAGAAGCTATAAGAGGAATTATAGATGAACCCATGATACTCTATCTGTCTATCTCTCACCCTCTCTATCTCTTCATCCCAAGGGGGGCATGCGATACTCTGGAGACACCAACTATACTTTTTCTATATCTCTCACTAACTAGGTCTTGAACAAACACACATCATGGGTTCATCTATAAATCCTCTTATAGCTTCTTATACCTGCTCTGCTGATCTACACTAACAGGTGTATAGTATTGACTGTTATTTTTATTCCTATGACAGTTTAGCTGGAGTTGGCAAGTTCATATGGGGGAGCATAGGTTCAATATGACTCACTATTAATTAGTAAGTCACTATATATGACTGTCAATCCTTAACTGTTAATCAGGCATCCCTTACTGTTGTTCATCAGTTAGTCACTACCTGTTAGTCATTAAGTCCGTTGTTTTGGTAGTTACTATTTGTTAGCCACTAAATATGTTATTTAGTCACAAAAACTGTTAGTTAGTCAAAAACTGTTAGTCAGTCAAAAACTGTTAGTTAGTCAAAAACAGTTAGCTAGTAAAAAAAGTGTTAGTTAGTGAAAAAGTGTTAATTAGTGAAAAGGGGGAGTTAGTCAAAACTGTTAGTCAGTCAAAACTGTTAATTTGTCAAAAACTGTTAGTCAGTCAAAACTGTTAGTTAGTCAAAAACTGTTTGTAGAAAAAAAATGTTATTCTGTCAAAAACTGTTAGTTAGTCAAAAACTGTCAGTTAGTCAAAACTATTTGTAGTCAAAACTGTTAGTAGTCAAAAATGGTTAGTAAGTAAAAACTGTTAGTAGTCAAAAACTGTTAGTTAGTCAAAAACTGTTAGTTAGTGAAAAGGGGGGTTAGTCCAAACTGTTTGTAGTCAAAACTGTTCGTCAGTCAAAACTGTTAATTTGTCAAAAACTGTTAGTCAGTCAAAAACTGTTAGTTAGTTAAAAACTGTTTGTAGTAAAAAAAACTGTTATTCAGTCAAAACTGTTAGTAGTCAAAACTGTTAGTTAGTCAAAAACTGTTTGTAGTAAAACAGACTGTTATTCAGTCAAAACTGTTAGTAGTCGAAAATGGTTAGTCAAAACTGTTAGTCAAACTGTTAGTCAGTCAAAACTGTTAATTTGTCAAAAACTGTTAGTCAAAAACTGTTAGTCAAAAACAGTTAGTGAAAAACAGTTAATGAAAAACTGTAAGTCAAAACTGTTAGTAGTCAAAAATGGTTAGTTAGTCAAAACTGTTAGTCAAAAACTGTTAGTTAGTCAAAAACTGTCAGTTAGTGAAAAGGGGGAGTTAGTCAAAACTGTTTGTAGTCACAACTGTTATTCAGTCAAAACTGTTATTTGTCAAAAACTGTTAGTCAGTCAAACTCTGTTAGTTAGTCAAAACTGTTTGTAGTAAAAAAAACTGTTATTCAGTCAAAACTGTTAGTAGTCAAACTGTTAGTTAGTCAAAAACTGTTTGTAGTAAAAAAAACTGTTAGTCAGTCAAAACTGTTAATTGTCAAAAACTGTTATTCAGTCAAAAACTGTTAGTTGGTCAAAAACTGTTAGTCAAAAACTGTTAGTTAGTCAAAACTATTTGTAGTTAAAACTGTTTGTCGTCAAAAACTGTAAGTCAAATATGGTTAGTTAGTCAAAACTGTTGGTTAGTCAAAAACTGTCAGTGACAAACTGTTAATTAGTTACTAATTGTCACTAACTGTTAGTCAGTCACTAACTGTTAGTCATTCACTTACTGTTAGTCAGTCACTGTTAGTGAGTCACTAACTGTTAGTGAGTCACTAACTGTTAGTTAGTCATGTAAGTCAGCTAGTCCTTAACTGTTAGGAAACTGTAAGTTACTAACTGCTAGTCCCTGACTGTTAGTCATTTTGTCCCTAACTGTTGTTCATCAGTTGGTCACTACTGTTAGTAAGTCACTGTTGTTAGTCACTTACTGTTAGTAAGCACTAACTGTTGTTGATTCACTGTTTGTTAGTCTTGAACTGCCAGTTAGTCACTAACTGTAAGTCACTAACAGTCTGTTAATCACCCCAAGGATGTGCCACCCAGAAATTGGACCTATAAATAGAACAAACAGCTCTCATTACTATTCACCCCCAATTGTTACAACTCACCCCCAATTATTTCAGGTCTTGCAACAATTGTATCTGCACCAATTGGTCGATTAATGAATGGCAGGTGTACTTTTACATCAATGCAACAATATTAAGTATTTGTGATCATAAGATATTTTGTAATGCTCTAGCTGACATTACTAAATGGTGGGGGCCAAACTGGTTGACACTTTTCCGTATGGGGCAATCAGTATAGTACGCTGGCTGCATAGCCAATATTGCACTATAACAAATCTTGTCCTAAAGTTCAAGAAGCCAGCATAAAAAATAAAGAAAGTAGATCAAGTCAATTGACTGACGTTCTGAACACAAAAGATTATTTATTTAAACTTATATGTCTGCTTTATAGGGAAAAAAAACCATAACATTTTAAAATCAGACATTTATATAAAGGCCAGTTTATGCCTACCCCAGCATCACATGTATGTGGATATTATGACAACTATAGATCAGTATACACACTGTAATTATGCATACGTGACAATCTACGTGCCTGGGTCAAGTTCAAATCAACACAGGTTTGCACACTACACTCCTATGTGTCACGTTTAAATTTATCAATTAGGGTTTTGATATCGACCACTTTGATGATAAGGTATTAATTTTGAGCCAACACCAATTTTCTTCATGAGATGTTATTGTTGCATTTATATATTTATATATTTATATGGTAATATGGTGACTCCTATATTGGCACGTAGGTATGTAGTTTGTTATTTTCCAGTTTCAGGCCCTATGAGTACAAAAACATTGTCAAAACAAAAATGTTTTCCTGACTTTCATTGTTTTGTAAAAATAAAGAGGTCACAGTAGACAGTTCTGTTATAAATAAGTCAAATTAAATTCCACTAATTGCATGATCAAAATTTGGTGCATACTTCATGATTTGACAAAAATACCTCTTTCATTAACTTGTGAAACTTTGTATTCCCTTGTAATTCCAAGAGTCCAAATTCATTTGAATTTTTTTAGGGTGAAAAATAAACGAGGAGAGGTAAAACTAACTTTGCACATATAACGAAAGGATTTATGTGTGGAATGGTTGAGGTTTTACGTCCTTTGGGACTTAAGAACTTTATAAATGCACTTGGAAGGTGATTTCCCTACATTGAGAAGGTCCAATGTTCAGAAGCAGTATAGGGTACTGTCAGAAGGCATACATTGTTCAGGAGGTCCAATGTTCAGGAGGTCTAATGTTCAGAAGGTCCAATGTTCAGAAGGTCTACTGTTCAGAAGGTCTGTTGCTCAAAAGGTCCAATGGTCAGAAGGTCCAATGTTCAGAAGGTCTACTGTTCAGAAGGTCTGTTGCTCAAAAGGTCCAATGGTCAGAAGGTCCATTGTTCAGAAGGTCTAATTGTCAGAAGGTCAAATGGGCAGAAGGTCAAATGGTCCAAAGGTCCGATGGTCAGAAGGTCCAACGGTCAGAAGGTGTAATGGTCAGAAGGTCCAAAGTTCAGAAGGTCAGAAGGTCCAATGTTCAGAATTTTCTTATTTTTTCACAAACAGTTAGAATAAAAAATTGTGAAGTCTTAAAAGAAAAGTTATGCAAAAAACGTTTTCATTATTGCCAGACGAATGACACAATCATGCATAAATGAGGAAAAGGATGGTTGAAACTGCAGTCAAACATAGGTCCAGACCTGTGCCCAGGCCAGTGCTGGTGATAAAACTAGTGACTTCACCAGATCAGAATGTCACCAAGGTCAAAATTAAAGTAGACCAATGCAGTTGAATATGAACCTGAATGTTTGAACCCCAATGGCAATGTTATTATATTTTCTGAGACAAAAATCATAATTTTATCTTAACACATTGTATAACCAAATAAAAACTTAGGCCTTATTATAGTAGATACGAGTACATATATGTCCATTTTTTGGGTTACAAAAAGAGGTATAGGCCTACTAGAAGAAGAAAAGTTGCTGAGAAAAATCATGGGCCTATGTATTTATATAACAGTTCATGATCATACGCGTTGCCTGTACTTAAATTCCCACGTACTGATCAAAGCCATTTATTTATTTACTGATCCCAACACATTATATATTTAATATATAGGCAAATTCCCATGACGTCTCAAATTGAGAGTCTCAATAGCTATAAGGACTGTTTGGATCATCATAATTCATTTGTGAGATTTTATTTTTCCCTCCCCTTTACAGGGTTGCCACTGGTCAGGGAAAAGTCAGGGAAATTCAAGGTCAGGGAAAAGTCAGGGAAATTTATAATTAGTCAGGGAAATTTATGATTTTGCAAAAAGTCAGGAAAATCTCACCTTTGGCCAGGGAAATTTTGTACGAAAACGAATTTACAACACAAAAGGCGATGGTTTCGCGATAAGAGCGACAAAGAAATGTATGATATTTGCCTGTGTAACCTGTTTCATGGTAATGAAGTGGCCTTAAAATCAAGAATCTATAATTAAAGCCTCAAGGCATCTTTAGAGGACAACCTGGCATCATCCATTTCCATTTCGTTCCAAATTTCAACGTAAAATCACAAAAGCACGCGAACTGCGATCAAAAATTTTGTGCGAGAGACTTTTTCGTGGTCAGAGAAAACGTTTTTTGAGACAGGGAAAAGTCAGGGAATCTTGAAGTCCAACTCAAGTGGCGACCCGGCCTTAATTATTTTATACTGCTCCCTAAAAATCCACTTCCTTGCCCCATCCCTTTAATAAGCTTACAATATTTACAACTTATAAATAAGGAAATGCCAATAGTTTATATATATATAACTGCAAATTATCACATATCTGTAACGCCCTTGTTGGCAAATAGTTTTTGCTTGCATATCTTATCAACCATTGAATAAGAGTCGTGATTGACCTATAAACATGACCTTGACCTTTTTCACCTTCAAACAGCTCCACCTCTCCTCCACCTCTGACCCACTTCCTCATTTTTGCTGACGTTGCTCTTTTGAATTGCCAGATTTCAACCTACGCAAGATTGTGGGTCCCATGTTTACAAAACCACTGACATAATAATACCATAACTTCAGTGACTTGTAATAGGCCCACATACTAATCATGTCATGATTAAAAAAGATAAATATTCCAAGCTATCTATCTATCTATCTATCTATCTATCCATGGCTAAGGGACAACCTGGACAGGGAACTCGTACTAGCTACAAGTAAAATGGCCCTTGGAAAGGAAATCAAAATTAAAATGACCTAGGGACTGGGAATTCGAAAGTAAAGTGGCCAAGAGACAGGGAAATCAAAAGTAAAACGACCGAGGGACTGGGAATTCGAAGGTAAAGTGGCCAAGGGAAAGGGAATTCAAATGTAAAGTGGCCAAGAGACAGGGAAATCAAAAGTGAAATGACCAAGGGACAGGGAAATCAAAAGTAAAACAACCAAGGGACCGGAAATTCAAAAGTAATATGAAATCAAAAGTAAAAGGGCCAAGGGACACGGGGGCATAAAACTCCATCCGGAGCTGAAGGACAGGGAATTAAAATTTGATTAGAAAAATATTAACTAAATGTAGACGGAAATAGAAAATTGCTCTTGTGCTGTAAATGTGTGTCTTTACTAGGCCTATAGTCTACAGCCACAAAAGATTTAGACAAATTAAACAGGTCACAGACACTTCACATGCTTCAGTTTTTAGGGCTTTCTTTGGACATCACGTTTTCCCAATCTCCTAAAATGTTCTCACAGCTTCGATTCATGACCAGAAATACATGTGTGAATTTGGAAAAAGTATGTAATAATGTTACACACCTAATTCCCAGGTTATGTTTATAACTATCATTCATGGTGGCATGCCATTTGCCAAAACGTGTTGGCTTCCAATCTACATGCTTTGTTGATATTTACATGTTTCATGATGTTTGGTGGTGTGGGTGGGGTGAAATTAATTTGGCACAAATAATAAATATGACTCTATAAGTAGGCCTATTATTCAATAGTAACATAAGGAAGTAGGTCACTTCCAGGTGAAGATATTGACATCTTATTTTTGAGTAGTTTTCAGGAAATTTATATTTCCTGTAGGCTTAGGGACCGTTCAGAATTTATGACTGGGGGGGGGGGTGGGAGTTTTGGCCGAGGGGGTACTAACTTTTCACACGTGTTTGAAGGGGGGGGTTTTAATTTTTGACAACACTTCCAAGGAGGGGGTAAGAAATTTTAACAAAGAAAATTTTTTGAAAAACGCGTATAAACTCCTTTTATTTGGACTTTTTTACGGGCAAAAGTCAGCGAAATGACGCGAATCTGTACGCATGGCTGTGTATAACAGTATATATGTGTGTATTGCTTTGTATGTCGAGGGGGGGGGGGGGTACTAAAAATCCGCATGAATCCTAGGGGTGGGGTACTAAAAATCCGCATGAAACTCAAGGGGGGGGGTATCAATTTTTGACGGGAAGTTCCAGCAAAACTCCCAACCCCCCCCAGTCATAAATTCTGAACGGTCCCTTAGATCTATGATCTATCATCTATGACTCAATCAATTTAGCTGGGTAAGCGTTTTAATATTACCTTTTTACAAGTGACCCAAGACCTTACAATTTTATTTATATTCGTTCGAAGAAGGTGCAGGAATCATTTTGGTAAAACTTTATCAATTTGCATTTTGCCCCCTTTTAAAATGTCAATATATATGGGGGGGGGGGGGAGCTGTGCCCTGCTGCAGCCCCCCACAATGGTCAACATAAAATTTGGTATAGGGCCTTTAGGTAACCTAGAGTTAGGCTGACTTGTTGATTTTTTAAGTCATCTATAGGCCTACAGGCCTATTTGGGTAAAATTATCCTCAGTTAATAGAACTTTTTTAGTTTTTTTTTGGTTTAGCCGGTTAGAACAATTAAATGCAAAAAAGAATGCAGGGCTACTTATACAGTGTCTAATAGGCTTTTTCTATGACTGTCTTAGACCTCTGAACTGGTTTCTTCCCCATGCTGAGAACTGTTTCTGAATTTATGTTAAAATCAATCAAATGCTTGCAGAGCTAGGCCTAGTCAGTCAGTGTTCAGGAGCTTTCAGGTTGCACTTCAGTTTCCAGGGAAGCGCTGGTCTAACTGGATGGTGGCGACCTCTCGTGTTAATGGAGCAAATAGTTCTGGAACGTTTTCTTCAGCTGAAAGCCAGTCAGGCCAGTCGAACGCTGAGCACTGTGCATGGTCAGGACCTAACTTGCTGAAGCTGTCCATAGCCATAGCCAGTTGGGTATTAAAGGGTGAGAGGTGCAATTATATTAGGACTATTTTTTTTTTTGCAAGACAATCTCTTGAAAGCCTCTGGTGTCATGTGGCATAAATGCACCGAAAAATGCAAAACTGCGTCGGCCGGGAGTCGAACCCGGGTCGACTGCTTGGAAGGCAACCATGCTAACCGTTACACCACCGACGCGCTGACAGTCTGTTTCAGAATTTTCTTTATGATTCTAGCTGATAACTTAGTGATAAAGTGAACTTCATTGAAATATATCATGAATTCCATGAAAATGGCTACCACTAGTACCAGAGACAAAAATGAAAAATGTTATTTTAAGCTCAGAAATGTGATTGTGTGTTTTTCTTAATATGTTAACTTTCCAATTTCCACGTGGAAACTATTCAATGTTGGCTCAAATTTTTGTAGGCTGTGTTTCGGTGAGGCACTTTGAGACATCACTTTGAATTTCAACAGAATAGCCGATCAAGTACACTTCACCAAACTGCTTGCTGGGTACTTAATTTAAGATGGAGCCCCTTATATGGCCCATCATTTTGAAGCTCTCTGTTTCTTCTTCCAATTCAACTAATTCTCTATTAACAATACTAATTTTTCCCCAATGCCAGCCTCTTTTGTCTGCACTGTGACCATGCAGTTTTTTGCATCGTGATTCCGTAACAAAAAAACTCTAAAAAGTTCTCAAATCACAATTTCTTTAACTACCTATAACATGAAATTGAATAGTTTCCTTAAAATGGCTATGTTAAATAATTATTGGCAAAATAAAGGATTGTAGCATCATTTTTCTTGTCATGGTAGTGGGTCCTTTTTGTTACGGAATCACATGTTACGGAATCACACCACCTTTTCCTTTGACTTCTAAGAGCCATTTTCCACCTTTTTTCCAACTGGATGCTAAAAAATGATGTAGTAACTCAGAAAATAAAATTGTATGAGTAATATTAACTGCTATTTAGTAAAACTGGTCAATTGATTTTACAGAATTAGTCCCTTGGAGCCATCAAACAAAGATCACGTCAGAACAAGAAATCTCGCCTAAGAATGATCTGACTGCTGATGCATGAGGAATGAACTCTTACTCCAAAGTGAAAAGGCAAGAAAAAACAAAGGCATGTCAATGGTCACAGCAGAAAAGCTAGAACATAATAGTGATATTCAATAGCCACAAGCAAGTGGAAAGCGACGACAAGTAGTTTTGAGTGTAAGAAGTCAAATTTAAGCAGTTTTGCAAATATTAGATTGCTCTCTATTAAAGGAATAAAATGGCCCTAAAATTGCAATAACACAAATGACACTTTTGCTTATGGACCCTTTTGCAAGCAACCAGCCTCACAGATGACATATATCTGCCTTCTTGGCAAATCTCAGGCTGAACCCTCAAGTTGTCTCAACATCCTAAATATTCAAGGATTGTTTCCTGTCCTTTAAAAATTGAGTAAGCAGTTTCTTGTGGGGTACACATTGGCTTCAAACAAAGAACTTCAGCCATTTTACTGACAAAAGCAACCTTTATCCATGAGGCATGCCTTTTCTGCTTTACTTTTGACCTTCCCAAGGGTTTATTGTTGCTGTAGGCTCCAGATCTATTACCGACAGTGTCACTGATTTTTTCGAAGGTTTCATTGCTTTCACAATAATTTTCTGCAGCTTTCCTCTTGACTCTCCGCTTGCTTTTGGCTATCTAATATCTCTATTGTGTTCTAGCTTTTCGCCTGTGGCCATTGAGATGCCTTTCTGTTTTTTTTCTTGCCTTTTCACTTTGGAGTAAGAGTTCATTCCTCATCAGCAGTCAGATCACTTCTCAGGCGAGATTTCTTGTTCTGACGTAATCTTTGTTTGATGGCTCCAAGTGACTCATTCTGTAAATTAAATTGACCAGATTGACTAAATAGCAGTTATAAGTGCTCATGGAATTTTATTTTCTGAGTTACTACATCATTTTTCAGCATCCAGTTGGAAAAAAGGTGGAAAATGGCTCTTGGAAGTCAAAGGAAAAGGTGGTGTGATTCCGTAACATGTGATTCCGTAACAAAAAGGACCCACTACCATGACAAGAAAAATGATGTTACAATCCTTTATTTTGCAAATAATTACTAAATATAACCATATATTATGGAAAATATAATGTTACATGCTGTCGGTGGTTAAAGAAATTGTGATTTGAGAACTTTTGAAGAGTTTTTCTGTTACGGAATCACTATGCTAAAAACCGCATGGTGACATTGCAGTAAAAAAGGCTGCAATTGGGTAGAAAAAATTATATTTTTATTATAAAAACTAGTTCAGTTGAAAGATTTAACAAAGAGCAAAAAATTAAGTACCATACAATGGGTTTCATCTTGAATTAAATGCCTGCCTTAGCAATTTTGTAGGGGGCGGGTCCTATCCGCTAACTGGCTGAAATCTGCTATTATGTCATAAGCTGTCACACTGGAAATGTAATTGTGAAGGCCACAGAAATCTATAAAATGTACTTGTACTGCCTAAACACTTGGGGGCCAACAGGAAATAATGGAAATTGAGATTTAATGCCTTAAGAAATACACACAAACATAGTTGCGCTGTTAGAAGCACACTAATTTTTTTTAGAAATTTGTCGCTGACTAAATTTTTCATACAATCCATGAAACATTGATTTAATTGCACATATTGTCTCTATAACAGTCCTACTACTGATTTAATTTCTGAAACAGTCTTAGAAGTGATTAATTTTTGTGTATCATCCCAATACATTTCTCTTGACGGTTTACAAAAAGCCACTGGTGATTCCGTAACGCTCACATGTGATTCCGTAACCTACCGATATGGAGCCTCAAGAGGGATAAGAGCTTATGATTACCAAAAGTACATATATTTTCCAAATGTTAACTTAGGGTACTACCATGCAATGTTTTAAGCAATATTCCTGGGGTCTTGAGGGAGCTGAAATCTGGTGATGAAGTTGTACTCTCAAAATTGACTTCCAAATCAATGTGATTCCGTAACGGAGTTTTAAACCCACTGCTTTCAGAGAGAGTTGAATAATGGTGCAAGAAATTTATTTCAGAGTGATCAGTAAAGTACTGGCCTTCACTGACACACTTTAGACATAATTTTCTCCCAGAACTATTGTCAGCACAAAGGCTTTTTGGAAAAAAATCATAGTGACTTCTGTGATTCCGTATCATGGAATTCATGATATATATATATATAGAGCACATGACATTGTACTAAACATAGTGACTGATGTTCAATGACCAAACAAAAAAAAGCCGCCTACAGAGTGTAGCTCTTGGCAAAGTAAAATGAAAAAAAAAAACTTGAATACATTAATATCAGGTGAGGGGGAGGGGAGCTTGATTCTTTTAATAAATGCAGTGTTGAAATAGGATAATTTCTGGTGTTTGAATATAATTGGGAAACTTTGCGCGCTTGAAATAAATAATAATTCCTGTCCCCTTCACCACCGTGAAATAAACCCGGGGGGGGTACTTCGCGGACTTTTACATACGGATTCGCCACGTGCGGCAATTTTGAAAACTAATCCGGAAACTACGCAATAAACCACAAACCATTTTAATCCTTCAAAACACCCCCCCCCCGGAAATAAATAATTTCCTGGGAAAAACTCCAAGACTGTCGAAGGACTAATGTTTTCATTCTCTGTTGTCAATTGTCTGTCCGTATGTTTGTCTGTCAACAAGATTGAGGAAAAACCGCCGGGCGCTTTTCTATGAAACTCTGCAGGATTTTTCCAATCCCCACAACCGTGACGAAGAACTGATTAGATGTTGGCGGAGATCTGTAATCCGGATACGCCACAATCATCAGATACAGATCTTCTATGTCAGTATCATCGTGCCCTGGGGGGGGGGGGGTTCTCACTATATGTTGGTCTACACCTATGCTCGGCTGAAAAGGGCTCCTCCAGGGCTAATTTTCCCTAGCGAAGGGTCCTAAAATGAGGTCTGAATATTCCTAGACAAGGTCCAACATTTCCAGCACTCCGAATTTCGCGTAAAAATCACCTTCCAAAGTACATCAGTGGTGGCAAAAAAGAAATTATTTAGCACAAATAATTAAAATAATACAGCCGTATAAAAAAAAGCCTCTTTGAGGACGAATTTTCCCTAGTCCAGGGTCCTATTTTTGGGTTCACGGCACTCCGTTACTGGGTCTGGGTGCGAGACACTCAGCTGAGCACCCCTGTCATATTTCGAGGGGGGGGCCCTGCCTAGCTATGCATTACGTAATAGGCATGGATGAGTAATGACCAGCACTTCTGCTGACCACTAACACCACACTGGACAAAGAGGGAGCCACTGCATGCTGAATTAACGAGACCAATCTTTGACGAGGCGCAACCAACTTATCTTGCAAATGATGAAAGGAAATGAGTGCCCCCCCCTTTCCTTACGGTGGCTGTTGCGCTCTATAGAGTGCCAACCTCTTGTTATTAAATGGTCTCCAGTAGCAGATCCAGGGGGGGGGGGATTAGGTGTAACCCCCCCCCCCTCATTTGGTTCATTTTGAATGTAAAAAAAAAATCATTTTCATTCGTAAACCTCCCCATCCTCCGACATTTTCTGGATCTGCCCCTGGTCTCTCCCTTTAAAAGAAGCAAGTTACAACAAAATCACATTGCAGGGACTGAGAAACAACACAATATCATCAATATGTCAATAAGGAATAGTTTTGTACATTCTCACATATATATACTTCTAAAAAGTCCTTTTTTGTTTTGAGCCGGTGGCACCAGGAGCGGAAGTACCAGTCATTGATAGACATACTAGTATATCAGGGCTTGCAGATTGATTTAATCCATCCATATACTAGCATATGACAAGTCCAAGAAATGCCCTGGACATGCAGTCTGCTCACAGACTCTAAACGAACAGCACAGCTGGAGAGTCTGCCAGAAATCGGATGACCTCCAGGTGACACAGATATCAATATTCAAATAGGTCAGGTCATTCAACCAGGCAGAGGGACCTCATCACTTGTGCTCATACGCACAGCTGAGCTGCCAGCAAGATGTAAACAAATTGTAATCAACAATGTTAAACAATTAATGAGTGCACATGCACTTACTGTCAGCCTTTCACTGTGGCCAAACTGCAGTGACACAGACAACACTAATTGATTGTTTGTGCTTAGAAACTAATTGAAACAACAAGCAGACAACAATGAAATAATCAAGCATTAACTTAATTGCTTTAAGAGATCTGAAACTGTAATCTATTACCTGTCACACAGGAGGAGAGTTAATCTTTTTGTTACAACTTCACGAAATAGTGTTATGCCTGTCTACAAGTTGACCGCCATTTACTGCCACCTAGGTTGCAAAATTTGCGAGCTCCTTTGAGCGGTCAACAGAATTTAGATCTCTGCAAGAAACCAGGACAGTGTGGAAGAAACCAGGACAGTTCCATCATTTAGTGATGGTCTATTTTATTTCCAAAAACTCTGCAAGTGTCTAATCTGACTTTGGTTGGCTTCAATTTTAAGCAAACAGCTTGTAAATACCAAAATAAGTATAACTATTTTCTATCATTGAGGATGTATACATTGTAGTTCACATATATTGCCAGTATAGAGGGGGCAACTTGTGGCATGGACAAGATATTTTGCTGAGTGTAACACAGCTTTTATGAAATTGTGAATTATATTGTTGTCCTAGTTCATAAATCTCCATAAAGTAACAGAATAAATACAATTGAGCATTTTTGATATCACAAAACAAAAACATCGGCTTTGTATGGACATGTGAATAAGTGAGAATGCATTCTTTTTGGACCCTTTTGTGACCACAATTTAACATGCACTAAATGGCATAAGTAGATTGAATACCATCAAATGCACTTTTATGTTTGGTTGTTTGGAAAAGTGAGATGTACAAGTTCAACTAAATTGCATTTGCACCATATCTGTGTGTTATTTGCAAAATGGCTCTGCTCTTGCAACCTCAAAATTCGAATTGCATACGTTTATATTTTCTATAGGATATTATTGGTATTCATGCACATGGGTGGCACGGTGCTCTGTGACAAGTCTGCAGCATTGCAGGACGACAAAACTCTGGTGAGACAACTTGTTGATGACCTGTTTAATATGAGCACTGCGAAAATAATTTTCATACTAGGAGGGCCAAGGGGGCATTCGATTCTCTAGGGGGGCACCCACTTCACTATTACTTGGTGCCTCCCGGCCACTCCCGTGCCCCCCCCCATACGGACGTCACTGAGATCAACAAAATTAAAGTTTTTTTTAAAAACAACTAAACACCATTAAATTGTTGAAAAAAATTATTTATTTTGTTTCAATATGACAACATTCATTCCTAACCAATTGTTTGGAATTACAAAACATAGGCTGCGCAGCAGCAAACCTTCAGCGAATAACACATTTAGAAGATTACAATTACATCATAAAATTGGTGTGTTTACCAAATTCCGTATATTATAGGTATGCAACAGTGGTCGAGTAATGGCATTCTATTATCTGTTATTTGCCTGCTGCCCTGCGATCTACCTGTGTGCTTGCCAGGGTTTGTAAAAGCAGGGAAAGGCCTTATTATACTAATTTACTTATATTATGGTACGGTTTCATGCATGCACCAATTTTTTTCCGATCATTCAAAAAGTGTTAAATACAAGTCAAAAAGCACTGCTACATTTTATAGGTGATACCTGTAGGAAATGGCATTGCTGTATATGCAATAGTGGGCACGTTTTGGCTCCTATAAGAAAATAAGTATTTTTAATATTTTTTCTCAATATTACAAAAAGTATAGAATTTGTATCAGCCAGACCATGAAAGGGCACAACTAAACCACATAAGTCATATGTGTACCAAACTTTATCCATGTACATGCAATAGTGACCAAGTCTTGGGCCAGAAACAAAAAATTTATTTTTTCTCTTTTTTTTCAATATTTCAAATAGCATTTAATATTTTCCACCAGACCTTTCAAAGGGCACAACTAGACCTTATAGGCCATGTGTGTACCAAACCGTATCCATTTACATGCAATAGTGACCGAGTCTCAGCCCAAAAAATTAAAAAAATACATATTTTTCTATTTTCCAAATTTTTGCAAAAAGAATAGAATATCCATCAATGAGACCATCAAAAGGCACAACTAGACCATATAGGCCACATCTGTACCAAATTTCATTAGTGCACATGCAATAGTGACTGAGATTTGGCCCGGAAACGAACAAAAATAATTTTTATATTTTCTCAATTATTTCAAAAGGTATTGAATATCTATCAATTAGACCATCAAAAGGCACAACTAGACCATACAGGCTATATGTGTACCAAATTTCATCCATGTACACTCAATAGAGGCCGAGTGCTGGCCCGGAAACGATCTATCCGCCCGCCGCCCGACCGCCCACCCGCCCGCCCGCCCGGCGGACGGACAACATTTTTACCCAATTGATTACAATACCTTCTTCGAACTTCGTTCGCTGAAGGTAAAAATTATTTGTTTGAACTGCTCTTGATTTTTACAAATATCTCTCTTGGCCAATGGGTATACATATTGTAGAGAAGCCATGTTAGATAAATAGCCAAAGAACATAACTTACTTGTTAATGTAAAATTGTGTAAATATATGTATGTACAATTACCATGTTTTTACAGCTTCCTTGTCCAGTCTCAGCAATTATGAATGTCAAATGGGGAACACTCCCTCTGCCTGCTGGAGGAGCCTATTGCATAAATGTTGATGAGGCCAGGTGTCTGCAAGGGCCAGTCAAGAGGACATTCTGTCAGGACCATATGGCTGCCCTGAAGCCTCCACACAATGGGACAATGAACTATAAGGACTTGCATCTGCTTTTGCAGGATGCCATGCCTCCCTGCATGAAGCTGATTGGATGCTCAATTTAATTGTGATGTAGATTCTATTGATGTGTATCATTGTTTGTATTGAATGTTGTGATGAGCTGGCAGATTGCCTGGCTGGCAGATGTCAGTTGTGGGCTTATAAAAAGCCCAGGTTATGTGGAATAAATCAGTTATTCTTTGGATCTTGTAAGAGCAAAACATCTCTCTGTTTTCATTTACTAGACTGCCTAACAGATTCTTAGATATAACAGAATTGCCATCGGATCAGAGTATCTGTCATCCAGCATGCATCATCAGGATTGACTTCAGCTGGATTGACAGGCCGATGGACTTTTCAATGGTGACCCTGACGTGAAAGAACGCTCAGAACTGAAGCATCAGATGAAAGAAGACGCCAGCAATCTCAAGTCGAAGGTCGACGCAAGGCTGAAGATCAGGTCAAACGAGTCCCACAGTGTGATGGAGCCACACCTGCATCAGTACGAGAATGGCTGCGAAACGTCGCACTGACCATACATTATTCCGACCACACGGTCTATATTGCAGCGCAAACAGCCACGGCAGGGCTACGACGAGAATTAGAGCACTTCCTAAACTCTCAACCTGACCGAGAAGCCGTCACTTGGCCACAACTCAAGGAGCACCTGCAACAAGCATTTCTATCCCCTCACGAGGACGAGCGCCTTCGACATGAAGTGGAGAAGACCAAGCAGGGTGCTTACGAGACATCGGCAGCCTATGGTCGACGCTTTCGAGAGGCCACGGAACTTGCATACCCAGAACCAGCAGGGGCAGCAGCCAGAAATGAGGACCAGACACGCCACCTCTTGAAGTGGTACTTAAAGGGCATACGAGATAGACACATCGTAGAACGTCTCATCCGAGAAGGCAGGCCCACCTCATACACGGAAGCCATGACACTCGTGCAACAATATGAGGCAGACAACTATCGTCTGCAGTTAGCTCTGGATGGGGATGTCCCTGAACATCAAGACAGGCAGGAGGAACCAATGGAGATCGGAGCATACTCCAGGCCCTCCACCACCCCAGCACAAGCCTCCAGACCAACTGATGCCCTCTGCAAAGACATGGCCGAAATGAAAAGACAAGTGTCTGGCTTGACAACACAGTTCACGAAACTGGTCGCCTCCTTGAAAGAGGACAAGCCTGCCTCACGAACCCCAGCACGTTCCAGCAGCAGGAACAACAAGGATGACGACTATCCTCCATCCATCTGCTCTTACTGCAACAAGGAGGGCCACATTGCCCGTGACTGCCGCAAACGTCGCAGGGACAGAAGACGAGCAGGCTCCCATCCCGACTCGGCCTCGGGAAACTAAATGGCGCCGCAGCTGGGGAGTGCGTGTATGTGGAGCTTCAGATCTATGGACGCACCACGCACGTACTCATCGATTCCGGCGCATCTCGCTCGGTGCTGCGGCGCACGGAATATCTCACAATGAAACATATTTCTCCAAACATGCCACCTCTTCGCAAGTCCATTCCACTCTGTGGTGTCACTGGTCATGACATCACAGTCCTGGGTGCAACACAGATAGATGAGGATTCCCTGGGCTCCATACCAGTAATCGTAGTGGACAACATAGGACATCCCATGATCTTAGGACGCGACATACTGGCAGGTGAAGGAGCCATAATAGACTATGCAGCAGGCACTTTGTCTTGGAGGGGTCACACACTTCCTCTCCTACCTGCGGCAGGCTGGAGTGACCTGGCGTCTTTAGGGGACAAACCACCCATCATGCACAGCCCAGCGATACAAGCATGTGTGAGGGCACACGCCGATATCTTCGCTGCCAAGGGTGAACCACTGGGCTGCCACCCCGACATCGAGGTCAGCATCGAGACTGAGGGCCCCCCCATCAAACGGCGTCCTTACAGACTGCCACTGGCCAGGAGGAAGGCACTGGACGACAAACTCGATGACCTCTTGGCCCAGGGTGTCATAACCCCTTCAGCTTCGCCATGGGCATCCCCAGTCGTCCTCGTCGACAAACCCAATTCTGATGAAGGCCCAAGATTTTGCATTGACTTTACCGCTCTCAACAAAGTCACGAAGAAGGATGCATACCCTATTCCCCTCATAAGGGACATATTCGACCAGCTACATGGGGCCACGATCTTCTCCACCATCGACCTCAAAGCAGGCTTTCATCAGATTCCCCTCCATCCTGACAGCCAGGACAAGACAGCGTTTATCTGCCATCGAGGCCTATTTAACTGGACTCGCATGCCGATGGGCCTATGTAACTCGTCCCAGTTGTTCCAAAGGGCCATGGAAGTCGTTCTCAAGGGCCTCATCGGCACCACAGCTCTCCTATATATAGACGATGTAATAATCTTTAGCAAATCGGAAGAAGATCATGTGAAACATCTACAGGAAGTCTTCCGCCGACTTCGTCAGTACAATCTCAAACTGAATCCCACCAAATGTGTTTTCGGTCTCAAGCAAGTAAAACTCCTGGGCTACATGGTCAGCGCCGAAGGCCTTCGAGCAGACCCAGACAAAGTATCAGCGATTGTCAGGATGCAAGCCCCAAAAGACGTACCGGAAGTGAGGTCCTTCCTCGGCATGGCCAATTACTACAGGTCCTGCATCCCCGACTTCGCACGCATCGTGGAACCACTTGTAGCCATGACAAGGAAATACGCCCAATTTCAGTGGTCACCCAAGCATCAGGCAGCCTTCGACACGCTCAAACAGGCCCTCGCCAGCGATAACGTCATGGCCCACCCGAGGACGGACCAGCCCTTTCTTCTCTACACAGATGCGTGCGCATACGCCGTGGGGGCCATATTGTGTCAGGTCGATGATAGGGGAGTAGAGAGGCCCATCGTATACCTATCGAAACAGCTGAACGAAACGCAGAGGAAATGGGCAACGATAGAACGTGAGGCATTTGGCGTCGTATATGCCCTCACCCAACTTAGGCCGTACCTCTGGGCCTCGTCCTTCCGCTGTTTCGTCGATCATAAACCGCTCACGTCATTGTTCACAAAGGACATGAACAATACGAAGATTCAGCGGTGGGCAGTCTTGCTGGCAGAGTACAATTGCAAAGTGGAGTATCATAAAGGCAAGCTCAATGTCAGAGCAGACATGCTATCACGCATTCGACAAAGCCACACGATGCCACAACAAGACGATTGGAAGGAGCCCCTCTGCTCATTCGGCAACGACACTAACACCATCTGCACCTTCGACACCGAGGACTGGCACTTGGGCGACGCGCTGCCACCACTGCCTACAGATGAGGACATCATGGCAACCCACGGTCTGGATCTCAATGCCATAGCACAAGAACAGCAGCAGATGGATGAATGGCCCACACAAGATGACCCCCAGGAAGCTTACACCGTCATAAAGGGCCTCTTATATACAACGACGCCACCACATCGCTATGCCCAACATATCCCTCGTCTAGTCCTGCCTCCATCAGCAAGAACAGAGGTCATAAGACAGGCACACGTAGAAGCAGGCCATATGTCAGACTTAAAGACATTACGCAAGGTCCAAGAAGCCTTCATGTGGCCTGGCATGATGCAGCATGTAAAGCATTACATTCGCCGTTGCCCCACATGCATCGTCCACTCCAAGAAGGTCCCAAGGGCACCCATGGGCCACATGCCCCTGCCCAAGTCGCCGATGGAATTTGTAGCAGCAGACCTCATAGGACCGCTCGTTAAAACACCACAAGGGAATCAGTACATATTGACCATGATATGCCACTGCACGGGTTGGGCAGAGGCGTATCCCATTCCCAACAAGACAAGCAAGGACATCTGGACCAAGCTCACACAGGACTTCTTTCCAAGGCATGGCTATCCAGCAGTTATCCTAAATGACCTCGGACAAGAATTCGCAGCCAATGCCCTGCGTCAATACCTCCAAGACCTCGGCATAGAACAACGTCGCACAACAAGTTATAACCCTCAGGCCAACGGAAAAGTCGAACGTCTCAATGGCACTCTAAAGGCCATATTGACCAAGGCCATGAACAACCTGCGCGACGATTGGCAAGACAAACTAGGTATGGCTCTGACAGCATACAACAATGCGGTCAGCACGACCACAGGGCACACGCCATTCTTTCTGTTATATGGGCGAAGGGCTCGCTTACCCATAACACGTCTCCTGCAACCATCGCACCTCCTAGACCCCAGGCTGCAAGACATCTCCGAAGCACTGGCAGCAGCAACTCAAGCTACAGCAGACTCAAGGAGGCACAACAGAGACAGACTCGAGAGACAAGCTAACACAGGCCAACTGCACGTAGGAGACACAGTCGTCATCAAAATTAACGAGCCCCTCTCCATGGCCACAAGATGGGAGCCCCAATGGACCATCACTAAATGCAGAGGCAAGGTCGTATGGCTGCGACACCAGCAAACAGGCACCACCAAGATCTTAAACATCAACAAGGTGAAACTGGTGGATCCCAACATCGTTTGGGATGAGATCAACCCTCGACCTAAAAGGAATCCCAGAATATCGGTGAAACTCACAGGCAAGGCACAACGCCCACCTCAATACGCCACTGGCGCTCAAGACAATCCGCAGCCGTCGCAACAAAGGGATCCAGATCTCCCACAGCCCATGCAGTCACAAAATACGACCCTGGACGCACACAAGCAGCCACAAGCACAACAACACCCCCACGCACGAGATACGCCTCTGGAGGCCTCACGTGCACAACCACGCAACCACAGAGGGAACAGCATGGATACGCCCCAGCAGGATAGTCCAGAACCCCAGCCTTCCACATCATATGCTCACTCAAGACCACGTCATGCGTCACGGCACAATAGCACGTCTAATGCTCCCCACCTGTCCACCTCAACCAAGCGACCCCCCTCCATTCCCACAGAGGAATTACGCAACCAGGGACCGCGCAGACCCCCACTGGACACCTCAGTACACAAGCGCTCGCCACGCAATCATAGGACAGCTGGACGCAGCCACTCACAACAAAGGAAGCTCCCTTCAAAACACGCTGCTGCCAAGGCAACAACACAGTCGTCAGCTAGACAGACAGCAGAGCACACCACACAGAGGGAACACACTGCAAATCAGCACAGACAGACGACACAACCACATAGTGACAGCACGTCAGGAGCAACCCAGGCACAGCCAGCCACCGCCAGTGATACGAATCGTGCAGCACGTCCACTCTACTCACAGGTAGCTGCAGGCTTATCGAGACCACAACCACGGCCGCCAGACCCATCACTAGTGCCAACCAGACTACCCAAATATCGCGGGCCCAAACCATACACCACAGTCTCAAGAGCAGAGCCACAGCAAGACAGTCAGCCTTCTCAGCCACAGCAAGACAGTCAGCCTCCTCAACCTACACTGACCCAGCCAACCCACAGCATTGGTCCCAGGCCAGCTCCACAAACGAAGAGAAGAACACCAGACGCAGATTTCTCACCTTCACACAAACGCCAACGACCATTCTTGCCAAGAGGAGCCAAGAGGGAATGTCACGCCCCATCACCCGCCATCCAGAAGAAGGCACGACTCGAGGCAATTCAATGTCTCAGGCAAGTCCTACAGGTTTGAGGCCCACTCTATTATGTATATACTTCATCGTACTCACCATCATCTGCGGGCAATCCACAGCCTCACACCTACCAATTCTGATAACCAAGTTACCTGATGGCCTCAGCATCCAAGGAGGAGAAGACCTAAGACAAATGGTGGCTTCATGGAACATTTATGTAACTCTCGAGCCACCCCCCTTCCCACAGGACCTGGCCGACAGAGTACAACAGTTGCAGACGACGTTCAAACGAATAAGGGCTCTCAATGACTCCAAATTCATTGATATGCAACCATTCATTCTGAAAAGAGCCAGGCTGCAACAGATCGTCAATTCAAGTCCTCTACAAACTCGCGTCAAAAGAGGGCTCCTGGACATAGGTGGCACGGTACTGCATCACCTTTTTGGCGTCGCCACGGATGCTCAGCTACAACGATTCGAGGCAGCACTGCGAGAGACACAGGGAAGACAGGTACAACTCGCCCACGCCTACACAAGCTTGGCAACGATAGTTAACCAGACGCAGGCATACACTAAGCAACTCGTGCTACAACAGAGGCATCTGCATGACCAGCTCGTTCGCTTGGACTCGGCGATCATTAATGTGATGATCTCCCAACAGGCCCAAACCAGGATGATCCACAGAGTTACCCTCCTGACGAATCTCGATCGCTACTTTGACACTCTGGAGATTGCAGCTCAACACTATCTACAAGAGACTGCCCTCTTCAGCCGACAAAGAGCCAGTCTGGACCTCGGCCACCTCACCAGATCGCTACTCTCTGAAACCCAAATGGAAGAAATCCTCACCCAGGCTGCAGGTCATCATAAGGTGGTAAGTGACATTGCATGGTACTATCGCTATCTCTCAGTCACTCCCTTGTGGCGAAAAACATCCAGCTTGCTATACCAGGTGGAAATTCCGCTCATTTCTGACAAACCTAGCTTGTTATATAAAGTCATGGCATTCCCAGTACCAGTGCATAATGCCTCGTTCTCAATCAACCTACAATTAGAGCCCTCATATGCACTGGACACTGTCTCAGGGGACCTTTACATCCCGAGGCGGTGTGTAGGCCGGCAACCTTCGGCCTGCCTGGTCGGGCCATCTTATGGGCCTCAACGAATGAGGTGCCCAAGGGGCCTGCTCACCAACCTCCCTAAATTAGCCGCTTATTGCCAAGCCTCCATACAACCATTTTCGCAAGATCCATGGCTATCCACTATAGATGTCAACCAGTACGCGATAGCAACTCATGGATCCACTCTGGCAATGAGATGCCCTGGCGACCCAGAAAGACATGTAACATTAGCTCGGGGCACCTACAATATCACTTGTCTACGCCCTTGCACATTAGCGGGCCCTCACTTCACCATCTCATGTGTAGACAGATTATATGTGTCCAAGAAGTATGTCATGCCCATGGTCAACGTCACGCAACACTTTAACTTCACTCAACGAGTTGACCTAACGTCATTAGTAAAGGCTATACCCCAACTTAAGGCAGACTTAAACACCCCACTCCATGACCTAGATGTCAACACAATCCTGCACCCCAGGCCTTTGCCAGACCCCCCAAGTATTCAGCCTTTTCAACCTCCTCGCTAATGACCATCCTTAACTTGCTCGTGTTGTCAGCCATCATAGCCTTAAGCATCTTGTGGGTAATGAGGAAGAAACTAGCAAAATGCAGGAAAGACCCCAAACCGCAAGAAGATAGCTACGCCTCTGAGGCAATACCCCTAGCGGTCACAAATGGCACTACACACATGAATGAGCAAGCCGCCCCGCAGGCACGCAACCAGGCCAGCATATGGCCTATACTACCAAATGCAACTGCGCCAAGCCAGGCCCAGCACGCATAAGCAGCAGGTATAGCAACAGGTACAATCGACTCTCTTCACTCCTTTCTCCTCTTTCTCCTCTGACATCTCTTGTCACAATACTCACGACCTTCACCTGCAATGTTCACTTGCCACAGGCAAAGATTTACTGCAAAGTATGTACTTCATGTGATGGCGAAATCACAAACGCAAGCGCTACGCATGACTGCCCTCACAGTCACATAGCTCGATGACAGCCACAGACTCACTTGAATGACACTTTGCCGACCTCAAAGGGTCCTATAAAACAAAACTTGAAGCGATTTGTTTATTTTGATGCGATTGTTCATTATTTTGCTTTTCTATGTTTACTTAGATAGAAAATTTTTATGATAAATATTGTGGATTGCCCTGCGTAATGAATCATCCTAATGTGCTCTTCTATCCCTCCTTTACTTTCAAGTCGTCCTAACAATATAGGACATTCTCCACTCATCTCATCTCTATCAGTTAGCTATCTCACTCATCCTAGATTAGATTAGTCATAAAAACACAAAAATGCTCGATCCCATATTGTCATGTAACCTGATTAGCCAGCTCAATCATCACATTACATAACGCTGACAAGCTCAGCCAACTATTTAGGCCATTTATCACATAAGCCTCTCCTTTATCCAAACATAACAAGAGGCTAAGCTCAACGAAGTTTGCACCTCTATAACTACAAATTGTCTGACCAACAATGTGTTCGTTATCTCCTACAATATTGTTGACCTTAAAAAAGAGGGGAGACCTATGTAGAGAAGCCATGTTAGATAAATAGCCAAAGAACATAACTTACTTGTTAATGTAAAATTGTGTAAATATATGTATGTACAATTACCATGTTTTTACAGCTTCCTTGTCCAGTCTCAGCAATTATGAATGTCAAATGGGGAACACTCCCTCTGCCTGCTGGAGGAGCCTATTGCATAAATGTTGATGAGGCCAGGTGTCTGCAAGGGCCAGTCAAGAGGACATTCTGTCAGGACCATATGGCTGCCCTGAAGCCTCCACACAATGGGACAATGAACTATAAGGACTTGCATCTGCTTTTGCAGGATGCCATGCCTCCCTGCATGAAGCTGATTGGATGCTCAATTTAATTGTGATGTAGATTCTATTGATGTGTATCATTGTTTGTATTGAATGTTGTGATGAGCTGGCAGATTGCCTGGCTGGCAGATGTCAGTTGTGGGCTTATAAAAAGCCCAGGTTATGTGGAATAAATCAGTTATTCTTTGGATCTTGTAAGAGCAAAACATCTCTCTGTTTTCATTTACTAGACTGCCTAACAGATTCTTAGATATAACAGAATTGCCATCGGATCAGAGTATCTGTCATCCAGCATGCATCATCAGGATTGACTTCAGCTGGATTGACAGGCCGATGGACTTTTCAATATGATACCTTTCTTGCCTATATGTAACTTGATAAATAGCATTTATGGGATGCCCAACTAACTTTGTTTTAAAAATATTGTACATGTTGGAATATAGGATTTTTTAACAGTAAAATATCTTTTGAAATATGCTGTATTGGAGTTAATTAATTAGCGCCACCTAGTTTTGTTTTTAAGTACAACAGCGCTCTCTGCGCCCCCTGTTGTTAATTGCTGTTATCGTCCTCTTCACGTGTTTGCTTCTCAACACAAGTTCAGCTGAGACAACGTGTGTTGTTTTCTGTCGTAGTAATTACTTCTCACCCACTATGCCATTTCAAGTGTTTTTCCATGTTTCCTTTTGTGAGGAACCTTCTACCACACACAGAGCATGCATATGGTTTCTCGCCACGATGCAATTTGAGATGAACTTCTAGGTTGCACGATTGACCGAACTTTTTACCACAAACGTAACATCCGTACGGTTTCTCGCCACTGTGCGTTCTCGTGTGTGAATCGAGGCTTCCTTTTGCCGCGAACTTTTTATCGCAAATTATACACTTATACGGTTTTTCTCCGCTGTGTGTCCTCAAATGCAAGGTAAGGCTCGACTTATTGCTAAACATCCTGCCACATTTCGAACATGCGTGTGACTTTTCACCGGTGTGAGTTTTTACATGTCGGCCCATGGCTCCTTTATCGGTGAACCTTCTACTGCATATACTACATTCATACGGCTGTTCTCCACTGTGAACACGCATGTGTGCCCTTAAACTTGATGTTTGGCTGAACTTTTTGCCACAAACAGAACATCCGTATGGTTTCTCTCCGGTATGTGTTCGCAAATGTTGTACAAGCCCATGTGAATTGACAAAAGTTTTAGTACACATGCCACACTTATGACGCTTATCGCCAGTGTGTCGCCTAATATGTATAAGAAGACTAGCTTTTACGTTACACCTGTACGCACATATGTGACAAGCGAATGGTTTCTCCGGGCCGTGAGTGTTCTGGTGTTGGTCTCGAGTCTTTTTGTCCTTAAACGTTCGTTCACAAATAGGACATCCGTAAGGTCTCTCTCCAGTGTGAATTCTCGTGTGTATGTCGCAACTTCCTTTGGTGGTAAATTTTTTACCGCAAAAGGAACATCCGTAAGGTCTTTCTCCTGTGTGAGTTCTTTCGTGCGTTCTCCGTACGTCATCACGAGCGAAAGATTTACCGCAAAAGGAGCATTCGTATGGCTTCTCTCCACTGTGTGTTCTATAGTGTGAAGCCAAATGTCCTTTACTCCTTGACCTATGACCACATACAGAACAACCATATGGTTTATCATCAGTGTGAGTTATCACATGTGATCGAAGATAAGTTTTTCGGGCGAACATTTTTCCGCAAATTGAGCAACCGTAAGGTAGTTCACAATTATGAGTCTTCATGTGGCTATAGAGATATGCTTTAATGCTGAAACGTCTACCACAAACAGAACATCCATGTGGCTTTTGTCCGGTATGCGTTACCTTGTGCGCCATGAAGTGCTGTTTTCTGGAGAACTTTTTACCACACACAGAACAGCTGTATAACTTCTGTTCCACGTGCAATCGTTCGTGATTAGCTAAATTCTTTTTTCTGCGAAACATTTTACCGCAAACGCTACATTTCCACTCTTCAGGTGCAAGTTTTGACTTCGAACTTTGTCTCTTTGTGTTTGTTTCGTATTCGTTGTCCTGACATAGTCCTGATGTTTCACCTGACCTCTCCTTTTGGACTTTCGTTGATCCATGTCGAGCCAAGAAGCTTGCGATGGATTCGTCATCGACATGACTTCTGACGTGGTCTTTCAATTCACTTGGACCCGCAAACCGTCTACCGCAAATGTCACATTTTTCAGGTTTGCCGCCAGAACAGCTTTTCGACTCCATTTTCACCTCAGCCATTAGATCTATCGGTTCTATGGATTGCAGCAGCTGGCTTCCTTTCCAACAAAGATAAAATACTGTCTGATAAAAAGTTTTGTTGGCAATTCCACTATGTCCCACAACAAGTGCTATTCCAAAATAGTACCAATACAATTATTATCCATATTTCATTTCATCATATCCATAGATGGAGAAATGATTAACTTATCCACTTATCACAAGAACTTTTGTAGTTATTTTTCACAGCACTTGATAATAAATTATTATTTTATCCATTGTAGTGTATTGTACATTATATTCCAAAAGGGATATGTATATGACAAAGTTGCATATTCAATTCTCTTGCAGTCCTCAGTTGCTCCAAATAAAAACTTATCTGAAACAAAAGAAAGAATAAATCAGATATTTTCAAGAATGAGAATTTTTAAAAACATACCCAGTGTTACCCACCAATGTCTCTATAGATAGTATTTTCATTTGGTCAGGCACCTGGAGGGGATATGATGTCCCAGGCACAAAAATAAATCATAGATATAATGTCTGTAGCAAGAAATATTACTTGAGCTAGCCTTGAGCACCACCTTCTAGAAAAATTTGCTAACAAAACAGAAATTTGAGAAGCAGGACAGCGTTCTGCGGGATTTCTGTGCTGGTCTGCAACTGGGAATCATCATTTTACTTGTCATGATGCAAGTCTCTGATTGGCCACTTTGTCAAGAGGCTGATATCAGGCAAGGCAGGAAATGGAGGCCTCAAGAGAACATTCCACCTTCTTCCGTTGTTCTTAAATGTGCATAATCAAGTTATTTCATATGACTCCAATTCCTACCTTACTCTTTTAAAAATCTTGATTAAGATTTTCCCAATGTTATGCAAGTCTTGGTGGCTGAGTGGTTTGGTGATATATCATTGTGTTTTTTTAGGTTCAGGGTTTGATTCCACTGCATGGCAATACATGTACTTGACTGCTAAATTCAGATGCTGACAGGGAGCCATCTGGTGATAGACAATTTTTATTGGACATGCTGCAAAGTGGCCACGCAAAAGGAAGTCACTTCATTTGTGTGTAACTTGCATGAAATTTTTGGTGAATTTAATGAAATACTGAACGCGAGTATTGCCACCTCTATGCTCCGATAAGTTTTACAGAGATTTTCGCAATTGTAAGGACACTGATAACCCCAGAATATATATATATTATATATATAAATTTAGTCATAGTCCCGCCACCATAGCTATTTGCAGGTCCTGAGCAGAAAGATATTATGTATATTATGTACACAGGAAAATATAGATAATCAGTGATGGCTACTCATGCTGCCTTCACCTCATCCGGACGGATTGTAAACAGAGTGATATGGTATATCCAAGTAACACTATCTTTTGGTAATAATTAAACTGCAGATTTATCATTGTTGTCTTGGTTAACATACAACATTTTAGTACAGCGAAAATTGCATACTTCCCGCCCCCATCCAAGTCCCCCCCTTTCAAGACCGCCTACTTACACCACTGTTTGGAAACCTCACAAGCTTGCCAACAAGTCATGTCCAAACTTCTCCCAAAGTTTTTCCCAACACACCGATGACATGTCTATGAATTAATCATGATATAATCATCACGGTGTGATGTACAATAAATTTAAATAGCGTTTTCCGAATTTTAGGAAGCATTTGCCGCACCATAACTTGGTCTGATCAATTAATATTAACTTCATGGCCCTGCATAAATTTTTTAAAGAAAGTAAATAGGGCGTATTAAGGGGGAAAAAATTAGCATGAGGAAGATGGGGAATGCTGCATGTTATCCCCCCTCCTCACCCTTTTCTAGATTCTAGATACGCCCCTGACAGGGAGTACATGGTGCACAGACACAGTAGACAGTGGCGGATACGGGGGGGGGGGGCCCGCCCCCCCCCCCCCCCCATGACTACCAAGATAGAGTGTGTTTGTGTGTGTGTTTGTGTTTTACGCCTGTGCAGCTAGCAAGATATAAGGTGGCATTTTGAAGAAAAAGTTCCGATAACGTGTGCCCGTGAATGCCGAAACACGTCCTGGCCCCCCCTAGATATCATATCTGGATCTGCCACTGGTGGACTCACAACCTCACCATCCGTTCATTACGTCTGCCTCTGGAGCTCTCTGGCAGCTGCACAATGGCTCATAAAACTGAAATAACATCTGTGTGCAAACTGTGCATCAGTGGCGTATTTAGGGGGGGGGGGCGTATGCATCAGCAGGGGCTGACTGGCCTAAGTGGCAAAGTGGCAACTGCCACAGGCCCATCCACTCAGGGGGGCCCACAAGATGTCAAAATATAAAAATTTTAAGAAAAGAGCAGATTTTGTCAGTACACTTAAATTTCTTCCTGCACCTGCATAAAACTGCAGAATTCTGCAGTTTCCTGCAGAATTCTGCAATTCTGCAGAAAATTCTGCAGTTCTGCAGTTTCCTGCAGAATTCTGCAGAAAACTGCAGAATTCTGCAGTTTTGCAAAAAATTCTGCAGTTCTGTAGGAAACTGCAGAATTCTGCAGGAAGCTGCAGAATTCTGCAGGAAGCTGCAGAATTCTGCAGTTCAGTAATAAATTCTGCAGTTCTGTAGTAAGTTCTGCAGAATTCTGCAGTTCTGCCTATACAAGAATGAGGACTGTGAGGAAAACAAGTGGGATCGCAAAAATTTCATTTTACAAACTGCTGTAAACTTCCATGGAAGTTTTGCCTCTCTGCTCGGCCAATTCTCAACCAAAATTCATTCAGAAAAAAGTTTCAGGTACCCCAGAACCAGGTCTATTGATTACTGTAGTCAGTCTTTGTCCGTCGTTGTTTCTTTTCGCCGTAAGGCCACTTTTTCGGCGATCGGTCAGATCGCAAAAATGTCATTTTACAAACTGCTGACAGTGATCTATCAAAATAAACTTCCATGGACGTTTCGCCTCTCTGCTCGGTCAATTCTCAACCAAATTTCATTCTGAAAAAAGTTTCAGGTACTCTGCAACCAGGGCTATTTAATACAGTATTCAGTCTTTGTCCGTCGTCGTTTCTTTTTGCCATACGGCTCTTTTTTCGGCGATCAGTGTGCTCGCAAAAATGGCAATCCACAAACTGCTGACAGTGCTCTGTCAAAATTAAACTTCCATGGACGTTTTGCCTCTCTGCTCGGTCAATTCTCAACCAAATTTCATTCCGAAAAAAGTTTCAGGTACTCTGCAACCAGGGCTATTTAATACAGGAGTCAGTCTTTGTCCGTCGTTGTTTCTTTTTGCCATACGGCTCTTTTTTCGGCGATCAGTGTGCTCGCAAAAACGGCAATCCACAAACTGCTGACAGTGCTCTGTCAAAATTAAACTTCCATGGACGTTTTGCCTCTCTGCTCGGTCAATTCTCAACCAAATTTCATTCCGAAAAAAGTTTCAGGCACTCTGCAACCAGGGCTATTTAATACAGTAGTCAGTATTCGTCCATTGTTGTTTCTTTTTGCAATTTTTTCGGCGATCAGTGTGCTCGCAAAAATGTCATTCCACATACTGCTGCCTGGTAGAACTGCAGAATGTGCAACAGAACTGCAGAATTCTGCAGCTTCCTGCAGAATTCTGCAGCTTCCTGCAGAATTCTGCAGTTTTTTGCAGATTTTTTTGAAACTGCAGAATTCTGCAGTTTTCTGCAGAATTCTGCAGTTTTTTGCAGAATTCTGCAGTTTTCTGCAGAATTCTGCAGTTTTTTACAGAACTGCATAAAACCTCCCAGGCTGCATATCTCCTACAGAATTACAGATTTTGCAGCAGAAACTTTTTAGAAACGCTGCAGTGACAGAGGACTACCAAAACCCCGACCCCCCAAATCACAACCCCCCAAACCAACCCCCCAAATCAATGTTTCCTTGGTAGCGGCAAGCTCAATGTCAAAGAGGTCTGAACTGTACAGATGCATTACACTGGTGGCAGGGAACAGCAGAACTGCAGAATTCTGAAGCTTCCTGCAGATTTTTTTGAAACTGCAGAATTCTGAGGCTTCCTGCAGATTTTTTTTGAAACTGCAGTATTCTGCAGTTTTTTGCAGAATTCTGCAGTTTTTTGCAGAACTGCAGAATTCTGCAGAATTCTGCAGTTTTTTGCAGAATTCTGCAGTTTTTTGCAGATTTTTTTGAAACTGCAGAATTCTGCAGTTTCCTGCAGAATTCTGCGGTTTTTTGCAGAATTCTGCAGTTTTCTGCAGAATTCTGCAGTTTTTTACAGAACTGCATAAAACCTCCCAGGCTGCATATCTCCTACAGAATTACAGATTTTGCTGCAGAAACTTTTTAGAAACGCTGCAGTGACAGAGGACTACCAAAACCCCGACCCCCCAAATCACAACCCCCCAAACCAACCCCCCAAATCAATGTTTCCTTGGTAGCGGCAAGCCCAATGTCAAAGAGGTCTGAACTGTACAGATGCATTACACTGGTGGCAGGGAACAGCAGAACTGCAGAATTCTGAAGCTTCCTGCAGATTTTTTTGAAACTGCAGAATTCTGAGGCTTCCTGCAGATTTTTTTTGAAACTGCAGAATTCTGCAGTTTTTTGCAGAATTCTGCAGTTTTTTGCAGAACTGCAGTTTTCTGCAGAATTCTGCAGTTTTTTGCAGATTTTTTTGAAACTGCAGAATTCTGCAGTTTCCTGCAGAATTCTGCAGTTTTCTGCAGAATTCTGCAGTTTTTTACAGAACTGCATAAAACCTCCCAGGTTGCATATCTCCTACAGAATTACAGATTTTGCTGCAGAAACTTTTCAGAAACGCTGCAGTGACAGAGGACTACCAAAACCCCGACCCCCCAAATCACAACCCCCCAAACAAACCCCCCAAATCAATGTTTCCTTGGTAGCGTCAAGCTCAATGTCAAAGAGGTCTGAACTGTACAGATGCAATACACTGGAGGAAGTAACAGAGGTTCAGAAATCATGCGGGGAGCAGCTTCCTGCAGAATTCTGAAGCTTCCTGCAGTTTTTTGCAGAACTGCAGAATTCTGCAGTTTTCTGCAGTTTTTTGCAGATTTTTTTGAATCTGCAGAATTCTGCAGTTTCCTGCAGAATTCTGCAGTTTCCTGCAGAATTCTGCAGTTTCCTGCAGAGTTCTGCAGTTTTCTGCAGAATTCTGCAATTTTTTGCAGAATTCTGCAGTTTTTTGCAGAATTCTGCAGTTTTCTACAGAATTCTGCAGTTTTTTGCAGAACTGCAGAACTGCAGGAAGAAATTATATACTCCTCGATTTTGTTCTCAAGTTCATGATTATGTGTCGAGAATGCACAAACCGTAAAGCACAGCCTCCTCTCCTATGGAGGCCCCCAACCAAATATTAACAATTTGCCAAATTAGACCTGTTGAATTTTTCTTTTTTAATTGGAAATAGCTTCAAAGGTAGAGACGTAGGGGCCCATTGACTTATTTTGCCACAGGCCCGAAATGCCGCCAGTCCGTCCTTGTGCATCAGTGGCGTATTTAGGGGCCAGAACGCTGAATATTCACCCCATGTAATGTCCCGCCTCCTCAGGCCATTTATATAGATAGACCTGTCTCACAACATAACAAGATGATGTACACAACTACTTCTGAGTCTGTCAAATGTTCTGACTTCAGCTGTAATTAATGTAAGTCTTGTAAAGGGGAGACCATATTGATTTCAAGGAGTTCAAGCTTGGAGTTTTTTGATGTCTTGCTAAATTTTGGTGAAATAAATAATTTCTTTTTTGGTAGTCTTGAAAAAAATTATTTCTGGTGGAGGTTTCGTAAGAAGTTGTTGCTTGATTCAGGAACGAATATTTTGCGACGTCGAGTGCTGAAAATAAATAATTACTGTCACCATTACCGTGAAATAAATAATTTCCTGACAAGGAAAACTCTAACCCCCCATGATTATTAAATGGTCACCCCCTGGCCCGCCCCTAGGCTGTAGCCTAGAATGCCTATATGGGTAATACGGCCCTGGCTCCCTAATATAACCGGTGGGGGGGGGGATGGTCTAGTGGTAGCGTGCTGGACTGCCAATTGCTGGGTCCAGGGTCAAATCCAGCTCTTGCCGGGTCACCTGGGCCTATGTTGGATGGCTGTTTCAATCATCCTTTGCCTCATTGCTGTGTCCTCCTCCGGTCCTAAGGGGCCGACCAGATGATAGTTTGTGGGGGGGGTTATGGACTTTGCCCCCGGAACGTACATTTTTTTTCATTCGCGGCACGTCAATGAACAACTTTTTTCGTATACCTCTCGCGACAAACCTTTTTATTGGAATTTTAACAATACGGTGACCTAGCTAAACAAACTTTTTGTTTATTTCCAGGTGGTGAGCAAACTTTTTTTTCAGTGTCAAGTGGGAAACAATTTTTTTTTTCACCAAATATCTATAGCCCCCCAAAGATCATCTGGTCGGCCCCTAATTAGCCTAGCAACTGCATAAATACAGGACGAAAAGCCCCAATCATCCATCAACCACAAACATAACATTACACTTTCTCAACGTAGCCTAGACACTAAAGTGAAGTTGGTGTGAAAGTGACTCAGATCACATGTCACCGAAAATACCTGTATTTGTACCTTTCGAGCTTTCTGAACATGACAATATGCATGATCATGCTGAACAAACTCAAGCTATAGACATTCCATATCTCTCTCACAAATTAGAACCATTCTATGTAATTGACATATCAGTAAATACTGTACTTACTTGATTTAGTTGATTAACCATAAGATAGAAATCAGATTAGTGAAATTCTGTACAGCTGATCCACCTGTCAACTCTGACACTATCTAACCTAGTTCTTAGTATTAGCACCAGGGCAATATGACATGAAAACAAGTCTTGCAGCCCTCTTGTGTTAAATATTGTAAAACATTTCCACTTTTCCTTGTCTGGTATTCCAACATGTACATTCCTAAATCAAGCAACACCCTATTAAGAAAAACCCCCACCAGAAATTATTTATTTCAATACTGCCCAGAAGAATTATTTCACCAAAACTGAGCAAAATTTATTTAAAATAAACTTCAAGCCCCCAACTTTGACTCAGAGATTATCTTATATCTTATTTTGTTAGTTGCTTAGGGGCCACATATATTGGCCCATGCAAGCATGGAGATTAAATGGTACTAATTTTTTACAACATGTCTACGAGCAGGAGTGCGAAATTTTGACACTAGAAAAACATCATAATCTGTACAATTAGGCCTAACAGTATCCTAGATGTTTTCAAAATGGAAACACTTATGGCGATATATGATTTATTATTGTTTTCATAGAGCTCTACATGTTTTTGAAAACTTCATTTTGCAGTTAAACCGTGACATTATCAGGTTTCTGTGAATGTGAATGGATCTTCAACCTGTGACACTCAGTTTAGAGTTTGACATCACAGTTAATGACAAAAGAATTTCAAACTGCCTGGCAATGTTATTTCTTTGTGTACAACCGCAACAAACAACTTCTGTCTAAGCCAACGAGTGCTACACCTCACCAGTTACCACATGTGTGAGTCTACATGTTTTTCAGGCAAAGCGTGTTATTGTTTTTCACTAAACACTTGTCATCACGATTTTTTAAAATTTGTTGACAGTCATTGTAACTCTCCTTTGAGGATAAGTAGTCAGTTTCATTCAAGTATAGTTCATTCAACTTCATTGAAGCATCTATCAACCAGTGCAAGTATCAAAGCTCAACCACAGGCATAAACTTAGTTAAAACATTTAAAAGCAACTTTATTTTGCATAATTCGCAACAGACTTTTTATTTTTCTGGCAAGTAAAGTTCTAGCAAGCTTGCAAAAAGTATTAAAACCAACTTGAGTACAGCCTCATCCACTTTCTAATAAAAATGATGTATTTTGCTTTCCAAAACTTTTGTCACATGGCAATGTCGTGTTGAACTCTTGGATGGTCCAACCGTGCAATTTCAAGCGTTCCGTAACTTTGCATCCTTCAACAGTTCTGTGTACAAACGGTACTCTGTCACGAAGAGAATCGCACTGTTTTTCTGCTGTCAAAAAATAAGGTATTACGACAAAGAGCTTGTGATTGAACATATGGGTCCGGCATACATTCATATCGTAAGTTTTCGAAAGGACTTTGTTAGCGTCGCGAGGGGCAGGAAGGATAAGACCGTCGAATGGTCGTTTGACTAGAGGAAAGACTTCTGATTTGTGGAAAACGTATCCCATCCACGCCCACGCAGGGTCCCAGATGTGCGTGTCATTTTCAACGTAAAATGAAACGTCAACATGCGGCCATGTCACATCTTTTTCTTCTGATTCGGCTGGAAGATACGGAGACTTCCTGACGAAGAACTTCAAGACCTGAAAATTTAATTAAAAGGAAATGCAAATAAATAAAAATTGATGTATTAAAAATAACAGTCTTTAACAATACAAGGTGATGTAATTTGACATTACAAAATAACAGTCTGTCTACATTTCTGGTAATATCAATAAGTCTTTATTTCTAGTAACATTATCAAGTGATTTGATACTTTTAAAGAACACTAAATCGGTCTCCTACTAGGAGATAGATATACTAGGAGTCTAGGAGACTCCTAGTAATATTTGGGTAAGAATTATGATTTTTCAAATGACAGAGTATCTTCATTTCTGATAATATTCGGTGAGGTTCTTTGATCCTCTCAAATAACAGTCTATCTGATATAAAAAAATTCTACTAACCTGAACCGGTCCTCTGTTATAATAAGCATACTTGATGCCCATTCCTTCGGTAATCTCCTTAACTTTTGGTCGATCGGATACATTCAGCATAAAATCTATGTCGTCATCCCATCTCATATGGCCGTGGTGCCTGTAAGATCCCAGTAAAGTTCCTTGGTACATGAAATATGTAATATTGTGTTGATCCATGAGAGAGGTGAAAGTGTGGAGAAGCGAATCGAAGCGCGAGCGAGCTGCGTCATCCATGATAGAATCGAACATCCATAAATCGACGGGTCTGCAAGGTAAGGGAGAAAGCAATACTACATGACACATTCTATTAAATTTTTTGAATTGGTTCAAATTTTGCAAAAAAAAAAAGTTGAAATTAAGTACAATTTGAGAATACACATATAATCTTTAAAATTGGGCATTGTGTCTCATGAAAGTGCAAGCCCTACCAAAAGTTTTTCGAAGCTAGATGAAATTATCTTGAAAACTTGAAACTCCATGTAAAGTTTGAATGAGATTGGTCAAACAGTGCAACTTCCACAGTGTTGACAAGCTTTTCCAAGTTTCCTCCAACAATACAGTTGTGCTTGTAAGAAAGCAAGCACCTCTCAAAACTACCCTTTCACGAAATCCATCCACCTTTACAGTTATAATCTGGACCACCCCTTCTAGCCTAACACCTAAAAGTCTATTTTGATCTTTTTGAAAAAGTAAACGTTTACCTTTTGCTCCCTTGCATAACGAAGACGAATAAATTGATGATGACTAGAACAATGTTCATTGTTAAAATTGCTTTCGATTTCCTTCGCATAAACGCCATCGTCCTCTCGGCGACTGACGTACTCGGTATGTCGGCCATCGTGGTTATTTAATGTTGTTTCCAAGTTCCACTTGAATTATTTTATTGGTTTTGCACTTTGCAACAATTGTGTTAAGCGGTCACGGAATGCTGAAAAAGAGAACATTTCAAAGTGAGCGAATAAGGAGTTATGTTAGTGCAATGAACTTTTCCAGCTATGAACTGCTGAATCATATAATTATATAAATATATACAATGTGATTGCATGCCATGTATACACTGAGTTGTTCCTTGGCACTCTCTGGTTCAAAACCATCTTACAACATGAAACCGTCATGGGAGAGAAAATACACAACTCGCACTCACTCACGATACCGCGAGATTATGATATTTTATTTTCCCATGGATTATCCGTTTACAATTTTTAGTATTTTGTTTTGTTTTTTCTTATTCATTAACTGTCACTGTCAGTATGCAATACACATAGAGTATTGAAAAAAAAAATGCTTTAACCTGGGGGATATATCTGCTGCACCCTATTATGTAACATTGTGGGAATCAACTTTAGACAGCATGAAATAATTTCACTTATAAGTTCATATATATATATATGTGATCAGTGAAATTACAAAAATGCTAATTTCTAATGGAAACATTTCTATAGGATACAATGTACAGTGTCAATAGAAAAGTTCTTACCAGTTTCAGCACCAACTTCATTCTGTTCTCAAGCATGTGTGATATAAACATAACACCACGTGATCAATATGTCCACTCACATGTGATTTCACTGGCTCTGCAGCAGCATCAGTAGTGGCAACCCAGAA
This sequence comes from Platynereis dumerilii, assembly GCA_026936325.1. Lineage (NCBI taxonomy): Eukaryota > Metazoa > Annelida > Polychaeta > Phyllodocida > Nereididae > Platynereis > Platynereis dumerilii. The sequence continues at coordinate 42,614,645 of JAPTHN010000009.1, forward strand.
ATAACATATCTAAGTCTTGGCATGTTGCTTCAAATGCTATTTCAATATCTTCATTACTGTAACAGCATTTCCTTGCTTTCCATAGAACACACATGTATGCCCTAAATAATCAGTGAACCATGGTCAAAATCAAATAGAATGTGTACTGGGTTGGTGGACATTGCTTTGAGGGGGACTTAGGTTAGAATCTAGAACCCAGCCTGAGGCTTATTTGGTCAGTGGTTGAGTTTTTTGTCTTCTAACCTTCTGAAGGACCTGATCCTTGCCTTTTTGTTATGTTCTCAAGGGCACACCATGACCATTATTCACTTTTATCTATTATTCACCTACAGTATGGCTGGCTGGATAATCTCCCAGCTGGATAACTTTTTCCCCAGCTGGCATTTTTTTCACAGCTGGATACTTTCCAGCTGGGTAAATTGCCAGCTGGCACATATACGGAGATGTGGAGAGCTGGCTGGCTGGCTAGCTGGGAACATTCAACGGCTACCTTGCTAGCTGGAAATATTCATGGCTATCTGGCACAGGCGTATGCATTTTGTGGGGAGTGGGGCTGCTGCTTTTAGCCCTGAAATTTTAACATGTTACGGATGTGACCAGGGCAGTGGATCTGCCCTAATATTGGTCAGGACTTGCCCCGATTTGTCCTTATGCCAGGGAGGGGGATTTCATCCTCCCCCGACCCCTTGTGAAATGTGCCTTTACTGTCTGGCCATTTTTTATAGGTCTTATGCTTGGCAAGGTGACAAACATTGTGGATATTGCACCCTGTTTTAAATGGCCTACTGAGTATAGACCATAATGCCATATTTGAAAATGTATCACACATAGGTCAGATTATGCCCATTGCTACTAGCTAGTGCTGCCCCCTGGGCTTATTCTATTCACAGATATGGGCAGACAGGTTGTATGCCTCTTGCTAGTGCTGCCGCTGGCCTGGGTATAAATTTATACCAAATCGAAGAAATTCCGAGAAGTATTATCATTAATAAATTTTATAAAAATATGCATCTGCCCTATTTGTCAGTAACAACACAAAGACAAATAAATATTGGTTAAGCTTTTTATTATTATATTGATTTTTTTACACACATTAAAGAAATTTTGAAGATGTGAGATGGTCTTACCTGCAGAGTATTTGACAACTTTTATTTTAATTTTCTGAAGATAAAACCATTTCACATTATGGATCAGAGGATAGAGAGTATTTAAAAATTAATATTAAAATGATTCATCACAATGCAAGATACATTTCAATTTCAAATTATGGATACAATGTTTTCATAATGAATTAGGTATGTACAATGCCATTTTTAAGTACTGATGGAACATTCAAATAATTTCCTCAAAGATACTAATATAGCTATCATTATAAGCTAACCTGCAAATATCCTTTGGGGGTGAAGGAGGAGTTCCTAGTATATTTTATCTACAAATTTGGGCGGTTTAATAGGGCTCTTCAATGGCAATTTTCCCAAGCAAAGGGCCCAAAAATGAGGCCTGAATATTTCTTGGTCCAACGTTTCCAGTGCCCAAATTCCCAAGAAATAACACTCTGATATACATGGCAGTAAAAAGTCCTTTTATGATAAAAATAATTACTCTTCATGTGTACTTTCATTACGCCCCTCAAAATTGTTGCTCTTTGGTGCAATGTGGCCCTAACAGTTGTTGCCCTCTGGTGTGAATTGGGAATTAAGAAAATTCTTGTAGTCCTATGATGTAAACTAGATGCTGCATATGCTAAGGGATTGTCTGGCCCATGGATTGCTGTCCAACAGGGACGAAATGTCGGCCAAATAATTGAAGCGATTTACAAAAATAAGTGATAATTTCCTGCTGAGACTCCCCCAAGTCCCCCCGATTATTAAATTGTTGCCCCTAACTTAGAAACACCAGGCTGTTAAATTTATCCCCACCAGGAATGATTTATTTCAGGATCAGACTGTTCAGAAAGAATTTGTTTCATCAGAAGTGAGCAAGAAATTATTTACTAAAAAAAAAATTCCAAGCCCTCCCCCTCCCAGGATATAAAATGGTCACCCCCTTACACCAGGAATTATGTATTTGAAGACCAGACTGTTCAGAAAGAATTTGTTTCATCAAAAATGAGCAAGAAATTATTGACTAAAAAAAAGCTAGAACGGAGTGCATGAGATGCACAAACCTAGCTCTGCTACCAGTGCACGACATCGCATTAAAATACTGTGCAACCACTTGGTAAACATTACAACCATTGGCAACATTACCTCGGTTGGCAACATTAGACCTACAGGTAACATTACACCATTGGTAACATTACACCCATTGGCAACATTACACCCATTGGCAACATTACACCCATTGGCAACGTTACACACATTGGCAACATTACACCCTTGGCAACATTACACCCTTGGCAACATTACACCCATTGGCATCATTACACCCATTGGCATCATTACACCCATTGGCAACATTACACCCATTGGCAACATTACACCATTGGCAACATTACACCCATAGGCAACATTATACCAATAGGCAACATTACACCCATTGGCAACATTATACCCATTGGCAACTTTACACCCATTGGCAACATTACACCCATTGGCAACATTACACCCATTGGCAACATTACACCCATTGGTAACATGACACCCAGTGGCAACATGACACCCAGTGGCAACATGACACCCAGTGGCAGCATTACACCCTCGGCAGCATTACACCCTCGGCAACATTACACCCTCGGCAACAACACACCCATTGGCAACATTACACCCATTGGCAACATTACACCCATTGGCAACATTACACCCATAGGCAACATTACACCATTGGCAATATTACACCCATTGGCAACATTACACCCATTGACAACATTACACCCATTGACAACATTACACCCATTGGCAACATTACACCCCTTGGCAACATTACACCCCTTGGCAACATTACACCCATTGGCAACATTACACCCATAGGCAACATTACACCATTGGCAATATTACACCCATTGGCAACATTACACCCATTGACAACATTACACCCATTGACAACATTACACCCATTGGCAACATTACACCCCTTGGCAACATTACACCCCTTGGCAACATTACACCCATTGGCAACATTACACCCATTGGCAACGTTACACCCATAGGCACCATTACACCCATAGGCAACATCACACAATTGGCAACATTACACCCATTGGCAACATGAGACACATTGGCAACATTACACCCATTGGCAACATTCCACCCATTGGCAAAATTACACCATTGGCAACATTACACCCATAGGCAACATTACATCAATTGGCAACATTACACCCATTGGAAACTTTACACCCATTGGCAACATTACACCCTCGGCCACATTACACCCATTGACAACATTACACCCATTGGCATCATTACACCAATTGGCAACATTACACCCATTGGCAACATTACACCATTGGCAACATTACACCCATAGGCAACATTATACCAATAGGCAACATTACACCCATTGGCAACATTATACCCATTGGCAACTTTACACCCATTGGCAACATTACACCCATTGGCAACATTACACCCATTGGCAACATTACACCCATTGGTAACATGACACCCAGTGGCAACATGACACCCAGTGGCAACATGACACCCAGTGGCAGCATTACACCCTCGGCAGCATTACACCCTCGGCAACATTACACCCTCGGCAACAACACACCCATTGGCAACATTACACCCATTGGCAACATTACACCCATTGGCAACATTACACCCATAGGCAACATTACACCCAACATCGCCCGGGCCACCTATATGCAACATCGCCCGGGCCACCTATATTGACTACAGCTCAGCCTTTAACACGATCCAGCCACATTTGCTCATCGACAAGCTGTCCAACATGAATGTCCCAAACCATCTTAAGCTGTGGATTCTGGATTACCTGGTAGAGAGGCCCCAATATGTCAAAACAAATCATGAAACATCGGATTGCATCACCTTAAATACAGGGGCACCACAAGGTTGTGTTTTGTCCCCAGTATTATTCATTTTATACACGAATGATCTTACCTGGAACACAAAGGATGTAACTATCCTGAAATATGCTGACGATACGGTCATTCTTGGGCTTATCTCTCAGGATGAGGCCACACAATACACAAAAGCAGTACATTTTGTCGATGAATGGTGCCAACAGAATTTCCTGAATTTAAATGTGTCCAAGACTAAGGAGATGGTGTGGGATTTTCGGAAATTAAGTTCCCAGATCATCCCAATCACCATCAACGATACTGCAGTTGAAGTGGTCAGCAGCTACAAGTATTTAGGTTTAACCATTGACAACAAACTTTCGTTTGAACAACATGTAAGAGGGCAGGTAAAAAAAGCTAACAAGAGGATATACTGCATCAGGTCAATGAAAAATCTCCGAGTAAACCCAGATATCATATGCATGTTCTATAATGCCACAATCCCGAGTGTGGTCATGTATTCAGGGACGTGTTTTTACAGCATGATATCTGCACAGCTTAAGAAAGAGCTTGAAAGACCCAAAGGACATGTCAAAAAGTCCTTCCAAACTGCTCTCTGGTTGGAATAACAGAGATATACAATCAGAGACTTAAATCACTTACAGATAAAATAATGAAGGACCCCAGACACCCTCTTGCGAATGAATATCAAATGCTTCCCAGTGGTCGCAGGCTCAGAGTCCTTGGTGCCAGGACAAACAGATTTAAAAACACTTTTATTCCTATATCCATAAAGACTCAGAACTCCATCAGGGTATCTTGATGCAAAGATTCAATTTGTCTATATTTTTTTTAATTTCTTGAATTTTTGGATTTTTGGATGTCAGAGCCACCAAATTTCACATATGTGACCAATAAATGTATGTTATGTTATGTTATGTTATGTTATTACACCATTGGCAATATTACACCCATTGGCAACATTACACCCATTGACAACATTACACCCATTGACAACATTACACCCATTGGCAACATTACACCCCTTGGCAACATTACACCCCTTGGCAACATTACACCCATTGGCAACATTACACCCATTGGCAACGTTACACCCATAGGCACCATTACACCCTCGGCAACATCACACAATTGGCAACATTACACCCATTGGCAACATGAGACACATTGGCAACATTACACCCATTGGCAACATTCCACCCATTGGCAAAATTACACCATTGGCAACATTACACCCATAGGCAACATTACATCAATTGGCAACATTACACCCATTGGCAACTTTACACCCATTGGCAACATTACACCCTCGGCCACATTACACCCATTGACAACATTACACCCATTGGCATCATTACACCAATTGGCAACATTACACCCATTGGCAACATTACACCCATTGGCAACATTACACCCTCGGCAACATTACACCCATTGACATCATTACACCCATTGGTATCATTACACCAATTGGCAACATTACACCCATTGGCAACATTACCCCCATAGGCAACATTACACCCACTGGCAACATTCCACCCATTGGCAACATTCCCCCCATTGGCAACATTACACCATTGGCAACATTACACCCATTGGCAACATTACACCCATTGGCAACATTACACCAATTGGCAATATTACACCCATTGGCAACATTACACCCATAGGCAACATTACACCCATTGGCAACATTACACCCATAGGCAACATTACACCCATAGGCAACATCACACAATTGGCAACATGACACACATTGGCAACATTACACCCATAGGCATTCCACCCATTGGCAACATTCCCCCCATTGGCAACATTACACCCATTGGCAACATTACACCCATTGGCAACATTACACCCATTGGCAACATTGCACCCATTGGCAACGTTACACACATTGGCAACATTACACCCTTGGCAACACTACACCCTTTGCAACACTACACCCTTGGCAACATTACACCCATTGGCAACATTACACCAATTGGCAACATTACACCCATTGGTAACATTACATCCATGGATGTAGAGCTAATTCCAAGCCCTCCCCCCTCTCTGGATATGAAATGGTCACCCTTACTGCTGATTCTTGATACATGTAAATTCAGGCCACCGGAACCTAAGTTACAGTACATTAAAGAAACTGGAATGGCATTATAGGGTGTTAACAGTCTGGTTTTGACAGAAATGCCTGGACAAAAATCCTTTCTACAACGTGACAGGCTCACCACAGAGTTGGCCCCTATATTACATATAGGCCGACAAAAATAATACGTCCCACCTTGGAAATAATATGAACCTTGATCACAACTTGTAAGGTCAACAACAACAATTGGGAGAACACACGGAAAACAACAATTTTTCACGACTGGTGCCTTCACAGGTCATCACCAGCAACTGTGAAGAACTTTTTTCATAATCTGAAGGTGGCAGCACCCTCAGTTTGCAACCACCAGAGTAGAGTGCATAAATGTGGGGACCAATGAGTGATAGGCTATCAGTATGGAACCAGCGATTGTGTAACAGCCAACCAGCAGTTAATTTTTTGTTTTGGGGCTGCTGAGCCAACTTTGTAGAATGAAATAACTATTGGGCAGTCTTGAAATAAATAATTTCTGGTGGGGCATTTCTTGACAAGGTGTTGCCTGATTTGGGAATGAATATTCAGAGACTTCACATGCTGGAAATGAATAATTACTGTCGCGGTCACCGTAAAATAAATAATTTCCCACCGAGGAAAACTCAAAACCCCCACTGATTATTAAATGGTCGCTCCTAAATCAATCTCAGGCAGTACCTAGTTGTAATATCACAGCCTATCAAATTGATTTTTGTTAGCAGTGTGAATAATTCCAATAAGGATTAGAGTATGATATTTAAAATATTAGCCCTGAGCTTTTATGCATTGACTAATCAGCTGTAACAGAACCACTTCTTCAAAAGTATCAATGAATGGGTTAATTGAAAAAGAACAAATACTTTGGATATTTCATCTTCAAAATTGGATGACTAATACATTCATTATATTAACCTGTTATCAGATACAATAACAGTAGCCTAATTTTAAAACAATGCTAACAATTCACAAGCATGACCATGACACAGTCAACAACAACATCTCAAGTAGAGTTAATTTGCTAGTAGAGTAATTTTTTAAAATTTGCCAGTACTTACAACTTAGTGCCAAGCATGATATTTGTATAATGCAAATAACAAAAAATTATCCACATATCACTGACATATAGTTCTAACTATGTGACAGAGAAGTCTTACAGAAACTTAGGCATTTGTTGGTAATTTAGTGATAAATCTGATTGTTATTTCAAAATTTCAGAGTCCATCCATCATGTTCAGGTAGCATCCCATTCTTCTGAGACCAGTGTGTTAATACGAGACATCAAGCAACTGCAAAGAGAAGAAAAACAGTAAAAATAGAAGTGTTCATTCTTAAAATTAGAAACTCATGTCAAAGCTCAAAAGAGAATGAAAGTTATAGACTAAACAGCAAAAAAAACATTATGAAGAATGTTTAGTGATAAGCATTTCTTTGTACTAAGTCTCAAAGTGCTACACAATGGTGCAACTTAACTTTTGTTAGACTATTCATGTCATTTATTTGTAACTGCAACAGGGTAATGAGAATGTTCTGATACCTGCTGAATGAAGTTTTCATAGTACAAATTCAAGGTACCTCTTTGAATTATTTATAACGATTTTCTGTTACCATGGAAGCAAAACTTCAATGCACTAAGTGCAGCTAATTTTTTTTAGGCCAAATCAATCGACTTTGTCATATGCGTAAACAATTTTAGAATATACACCCACCAACAAAAGAAAGCAACACTTGATTTAATATATAGCACATATTTTTGCAATTTACTTTTGCCAAAACCAAATTGATGGCATCGATGCTATCGTCAACAAGCATAATCGTACGAAAAATCATTCAACTGCGACCATTTCCTGTCTTTCTCAGGCCCGTTTTATCAAAATTTTAGATTTTGCAAAAAAAGACACCCTATGTTCAACTTAAAACAGAAGTTATGATGTAATTTTCAAGCCCGCCTAATAGACTACAAAATCACTTCAGCAACTTCATTTTTAGTTTTTACACAAAACTTTGAAAATTTGAGTTTCACCAATTTTGAAAAAATTAGAACCTGGTCTCATTGTCAGACCTATGGGGGCACAGTGAACCACTCGGCATAGTGAATAAATGAAGTTATTTGTTGCTGAATATCTATATTCAAAAATGTTTCGGTTGTTTGATGTCTTTGAGGCCCTCTCAACTGAATATCTAGAATATAAATATTTTTAAAGCATATAGGCCATGGGCCAAAATAGGTGCATGTACAACCCCCCCCCCCCTCACAGTTTAACGAACCAATGCTTTATGAAATCCTGAGAACATATAGAAAATGAATTTGGGAGGTTACAGGAAAAATATAGGGATGAACTTTTGAGTTTACCCCCTCTAAACATGGCCACCTCAAAATGGGGGAAAAGCAATTTTCACTCAATTTTTACTCTTCTTTCTGCATTTATTAGATAATTAAATCACTTAGAATTGTACTATTGCCATTAATTGTATATTGAACTAAAGCTTTCTATGGATGTTAGACAACTATCTGTACCATCTGCAAGTAGATGTATCTTTTTACAGTATTTTTGGCTTCAACTGTTCAACACATATATAGTTTTTTCAAGAACATGTGACCTGCTCCACCAAAATTAGTTGAAAGTCGACCACCTGTCATATTTAGTTGTGAAAATGACTTGATTCTTCTGGCATTGGGCTTTAAAATGCTTGTTCATATGTTTTACAGACCTCGTCATATTTACATGGAATCTGAAGTTCTTTTCTATGCTGTTGAAATGTGATGTCAGAGATGACTCTATTCTAGCATTGCAATAATATGTAAATTGACTACAAGCTGTGATGTCATTTTAAACTCGGTCAGATTCTCCCGCTTATAGCCAATGTGAATCCACCAAACTGAGCATCATAGTTTCAAATCAGTGTCAGAGAAAGCATTTTATCAGGGTTAGCTCCTACAACCGCAGCATCACAGCTTGATAGCCAATGGGCTGACAGTAAACTATGCATCATAGTTCAAACATTGCTATAATGAAGGAAGCATTACATTTGTGATCCCAATGATCTATCACAGGCAATGACCACTCTAATCCTGCCAAATGCAGCTGGGCAATTCCATAAACTCAGATTTACAGATTTGGCACTCTAGCAGCTTGTGTAGCGATGTACGTCCGAAACGCTGATATTTTGATATACCGTAATATTGGGTGAATAGGGACACTGGGGTGAATCGGGACAAGCCAGGAAAGAATTTTAATCTTTCAAAAGCAATAACTTCTACTTGTTACAGGGACTTGATTTTTTGCACGTTTCTAGAATGTATTACAATAAAGATGCAGACCGATTTGCACAATACTACCTGCAGGCACTACGGAACTGCAGCACCTTAAACATTGCCCTGCAGAATTTACATTTTCGCACACTGGTCAAAACTTTGCTTGTACCACAAAAACTATAGAAGCTACACACATAAAATTTTCACAAAACTTCAAGTATATAGTTGTGGCCAATTACGGAAAAAATCATAAACTTAGGTACTCTAGTACTCACTATGTTCAAAAGCCAGTAAAGCACAGTCAGTTTAAGAGTTATTTTAGTGTAACTTTCGGCAGCCAGAAATAACTCAATAAACAAAATTAGTGATGGGATGTTAAAACAATAATGTTGGACGGGGTACTACCATGCTGCAAAATCATTCTAATCTTGTAGAAATGCTATAGGAAGTTCAAACTACGCCAAAATAGTGATAAATGTGTACTTTTGGAACCCGATAAAAAAATATTCAATAAAACATTAAATAAAGGAAGAAAAATCAGGAGTTTATAGTCCAAATCTATTTAAATATTTTTAAGAGACCATAAGAGTTGCTGAGATGTGGGGTTTTGCCTGTTTGGTCATGGGTTCGGATCCAAGTGAGCTGCAGAGTTACAGAACTGGCCTAAAAAAACCTTACTACTTTTCAATCCAGCTTATTTCCATGGAATTTGGGTTTAAATTGTTTAAATTGGCATCATTTGTTGTGGATTTAGTCCAAGACTATCCATCACCCGTAAAATTAGCAGATAGCTACATTTTTGCCAATGTACAAGGATTTATTACATTTAATTAATAACTGAATATTTTCCACATAATAAATTAAAAATTTTACTAAAAGTGACTTTTTGGGATGCTAAGCATGTTTCTAATGTTTCTTCATAAGTATAAATCAATTAAACAGGGCAGAGAGTACTAGTTATTTAGATAAGTCCCTGTCCCGATTCACCCCAAAGTGAGGGGTGAATTGGGACAGTGGTTTTCTTAGGCTTTATCCTTAAAAAATGTAGGTATCAGTTAATGCTCTCAGGGATAGTTAAATCTACGGCCTGGACATAATTTTAGACTATTTTGACAGTTTTGGGAGGTTTAGTGCCAATGCTATGGCAGGAAAACGGCCAATTATTTCCCAATTCACCCCCATATTACGGTAGTCCAACTCTTGTTGCAATTGGAGCTTTTGTTGGTGGCTTGTCTGATACCCCTATTACCTGGACTCATGCCAGGATAACAATGAAATAACTAAGGTATGGTGGTAGGGCTACACAAGCTGCTAAAGTGTCAAACCTGTAAATCTGAGTTTACGGAATTGCCCAGCTAGATCTACTAGCCTAGATGTGAGCATGCACAGTAGACAACTGTTATAATCCCCACAGAGTTGTTTGATTAATCTACAAACTTGCTAATTTACAACTTTAAACTTTGATGGAACTTCTATAAACAGAAGGCTTTGTTTGTAAAAGTATGGATTATGTGATGTGTATTTGTTCTGGCAGCCCATTGGCTGAGAGGCTGTGATGCCAAACTTGAATGGGTTTTCCCAGACCCAATTTTCACTCTGACACTGAGTTGAAACTGTGACACTCAGTTTGGTGGATTCACATTGGCTAGACTATACGTCTTACTTGACTATTGAAATTTGGAATTATGGGGACTGCGTTTTGTTTGGGCATCAGATTTTTTTTTTGAAATGCTATTTAACACCACTCATTCAATAACTTAAATTTGTCAAAAAATTAGTATTTGACAAGGTTTTTAATTTTAATAGAGACGTATTTTGACAAAAATTGGTTTGAACTGGGTGTCTTAAGTTGGTTTAGGTCAAAGATATGACACAAATTGAATATGCCAAACAAGCAATTGGCCTGACATTGGGACAAATACACACCTTCTACGTTTGGCTCATAGCAGTAAACTTCTTTCACCCTTTTTATAGTATTCTCCGTTCACCAGAAACAACCACCTGTAATGCAAATCAGAGGAATTGTTATCAAATGAAAAACGAATAACTTTTTACATATTTTCTCTTAGTTGTGCATAAATTTAGATCAAATACTTCGACTGCAAGATTTATTATTGATTCACACAAGTTCTCAAAAGTGAAATTTGAGTTGATGCAAATCATGCATTTAAGGTATTCAAGTTTTATGAATATGCCAAAGTTCAACCTGATGTTTTCTTTTGTGGTGGAGGGATGAGGCCCTTTAGTTGGAACCAATGGTTGCTATGTCAGCAGGAAATGTAAAAATTAAAAATTTTAAACTGTTGTGGTGACAAAATCCAAAACGGTTTCAGGCTTATGTGCAAGTGAGCACCCAGTAACCCAGGTCAAAGATTATTCACCCAGGTGAGCACACTTTAAACCACTTCATGGCAGAGGCTGGTGGGCGTGCTGCAAAGCCAAGACCATTAACATCCGTTTTCATATTGTGACATTACGATATACATTTGATTATGTATATTTTTTATAAGGTCATTATCCATTACTAGAAGGGCTGGATTTGAACTCTGGACCAATCAATTGGCAGGCCAGCACACTGCCACTTGGCTAGCCCTCACCCAATTGATTCAGTCATTCACTCAGCTATTTTGTCAGTTGATAGAGCTGATGACAGTTATTTCTTATTAGGCCTATACGTATGTAGAAAAATCACTTTAAAATGGAATAATATTTTACAATATTGGTAATCTTTACAGGACAGAAGACAGTGCATTGTCTGGCAATGTCAGACAGCCACATTACCCTAACTGTGAAACTATGTAATCTTTGCTTTGTTGAACTTGATCACTTATTTATTGCCCAATGAAAAGTGATAACCAATTGTTGTCTTCACTTTGGCAGATATTTACATTCAGTGCTAAATGGTGCTTAGAAAAATCACTTGTCACAAGACCACCTGAGCCACAAATCACATGATCATTTCGGTACACTTCTTGTTTCCCTGTAGTTAAAGGATTCTGGCTGAGTACAAGTTGACCGCTATTTACTGCCACCTAGGGTGCAAAATTCACGAGCTCCTGTGAGCGGTCAACAGAATTTCAATCTTTGGAGGAAACCAGGACAGTGTGGAAAAAACCAGGTTCCATCATTTAGTGATGGTCTAGTGTATTTCCAAAAACTCTGTAAGTGTCTAATCTGACTTTGGATGGCTTCAATTTTAAGTAGACAGCTTGTAAATACCCAGTTAAGTTGGAACTATTTTTTATCATGGAGGATGTATACATTGTAGCTCACATATAATGCCAGTATAGAGGGGGCCACTTGTGGCATGGACAAAACATTTTGTTGAGTGTTACACAGCTTTTATGAAATTTTAAATTATATTGTTGTCGGAGTTAATGAATCTCCATGAAGTAACAGAATAAATACAAATGAGCATTTTTGATGTCACAAAGCAAAATTGGCTTTGTATGGACACGTGAATAAGTGAGAGAGCATTCTTTTTGGACACTTTTCTGACCACAATTTAACATGCACTAATTGGCATAAGTAGATCGAATACCATCAAACTTCTGATGAGTAAATTCATCCCTTTCACAGGCAAAGTTTATGCTGAAGTTTCAAAACTTTCTTTTTGAGTCATGATTTCCAAACATTTTCATTCAAAGCGGTGGACTGTATCTTTGCCAGCAACCATGCTTTGTGAATGTAGTTTGGCGTAGTAATATGGATAGCTGTTGTGCGACCTGATCTTGTGATCTGTCAAAAACCGATCAAATTATTGTTGACCCAACACAGTGCCCCTGAGCAATCTTTAGGATTAAAAAAAAAAAAACGAGAAGACGAATAGCACCCGGCTGTAGAGCAAGGTCAGGGGAACATTTTAAGACAAAAACGAAAAAAATTCTGTTGGGAAAATTTTGAGTCATACCAAATTCCTAAAAGAGGGGTCATAAAAGTGGATACAAGTTATATAAGTAATTCACAGATACAGTTTTTGAAGGAAAGACAGTATTCTTTAATCACTGTGACTATAATATGTGTGTGAAACATCTTTTATCAAAAATTAATGTGCAGTGTGTGATAAACTCACTTTACTGCATGTTTGTCAAAAATACTATGTATTTAACCCTGCTAAATGGAATCTATTGTTTCTTCAACTGCTTCTGTGTGGGTTTGAATTTAGGTCAGCCTTTCTTTTTAGTCTTTTGCAGTGTTTTCATGACAAAATGTAGTCTCAGAGGTAGCTTTTAGGATATTTTATATCATTGATATTTATGAATAATCAATACAGTCACAGAGCATGACTAGAACTACTGTCTTTAAAAAATCATGTTAATAATGTATATCTGTTCACAATGCTAATAGGATTACCTGAGACTTGACATGCTAGCAGAGCTGAGAAACGTTAATGGACTTTTCGTGTGGATCTTGAAGGAGTACAAATTGTACAATTACCAAAAATCTCAGGATTGTGTGTGAGCATAAATGCAATTGACATTGCAAAATTTTAATTTCTGAAAATATGGATTTAGTACCATTTTAGTGGTGGCAAGGAATTTTCACCTGAAAAATAGCACTGTTTGGGAAAAAAGCTGCCAACAACAGTGTGTTGTTGTTGAACTGTGTTGTGCAATCGGCTGATTACTCAGTGGATTAAAGTGGACTTCAGTACATTATAGTGGTGCATTTTTTTGTGCTACATTATTTACAAACATGACAAAGACCAAGAGACAGTACGATGAATGTCGTGAAAAATATGAAACTCTTCTGTGCAGGGGCTGTGCAGAAAAAGGTGCAGCAGTGCAAGGAGCAGGGAATGCTGCAGGAAGGCCAGCCTTCGTGGTGAATGCTTTACTGACCTATGTGGCATCTTATGTGAATGAATCATCAAGATCAAAATTGAAGGATGCAATCTTACTGCATTTTGACAACAATCAAATCAATGAAGCAAGGGATCTGATGCAGGATGCTGTAAGGTCTCTGTTGCCGAATTTCAATGACATCCAGGGTACGAGGGCATCCTCTGCGCACAGAGACAGAAGGGACATTGAAGCAGATGACATCTGTGGGGCGATGGTTGAGCTGCAGAACTTAGGTGATGATGAGACTGCAATATTCGTGACCGATGATGTGAGAAAAATTCCAAAGGCATCTCCAGAGGAGCAGAGCTGGCTTGCAATAATGGATCGAGTGATTCGCATGGAAAACCAGTTAAAACAAGTGGAATCCAAGGTTAGCTGCAAAAGCAAAGACCTCAAGACCCAGCAGACCAAGATTACTGCCCTGGAAAACAAGCCAACCTATGCAGCAGTGACTTCGCCAGTGCAAGAGGTCAGTGGTGGAGAAGCTTCAGCACAACAGCCGAGGGATGTGAGACAGCCACAAGGGCCAAAGCCAAAACCTGCTGAAAGTGCTCCATCTGAAGAACATTTGAGGCAGCAGCAAGTACATCAGGCTCCTGAGAAGCCTCCTGGGCGTTTTACAGAAAACTATAGATCATCTTCAGCACCTACCAATAATATGGTGATGCCTGCTGCAGCCTGCAGGTAACACTGGATGGCAACATCAAGGCCGTAGGGATAATCGTAGGCGAGGCAACAAGCCTGTTGTCATAGGAGCTCGGCAATCTGGATCCCAATCAGTTACTGCTGGACCCACTGTGATGGACATTAAAATATGGAATGTCTCCCCTCAGAGTGAGTCCGAGGACATTAAAGATGCCATTGAAGCTGAAGGTGTGACTGTACAGGAGGTTACAATGCTGTCAAGACCTGAGTGGAGGACCAGATCGTTTAAGATAACCATTCCAACAAAAGAAAAGAGTAAGGTCATGTCTCCTGACATGTGGCACAGTGGCATCAAAGTGGGATATTTTTATTCTGAGAAAAAGCCAAGCAAACCATACAAACCAAATTGGGGTTTAAGATCCTGTTGTATAACAGTACAGGGATGTCTGTGCTTAAGATGCAGTTCATCCGTGATCTTCTCAAGAGTGAAAAACCGGATATCTTGCTCTTACAAGAGACTTTTACTATTAGATCGACAGTACATAAGGTGTTAACAATCCATCCGGATTACCTGGTGCGTACCGTTTGTGGAGTTGATGAGACTGTCAAATTATTGCCAGGCAGACCATCAGGTGGACTCGCCATTCTGCGGCAGACCACCGAAGGTTATGTGCTGTGAAACTTGCAGTTGGTTCATCTGAAGCGTTAATATGCAATGTGTATATACCTAATGAAAGTTACAGTGCTAATAATGTTGACGCCCGTTTTATGGATGTATGTGATCAAATAGAAATGATGATTGGTCGTGACGCTCCTGGATTTATTATTCTTGGTGGTGACTTTAATGTTGACTTTAAGCGTAACAATGCCCACACCCAACACCTTATTTCTCTAATGTATAGAAATCTGATGGCCAATGCTTGGATGGATAAACGTGTGGACACTTATATTGCAACTAATATGACTGCTAGGTCACAAATTGATCATTTTCTATGTTCTGATAATGTGATGGCTTCAGTTAAGTCAATGGATGTCTTGAAACTGCATGACAATATGTCTAATCATCAGCCCATCAATCTTGACCTTGATCTCGCACATATTCAGGCAATGCGCCATGTGGAGACTGACAACGCTCACCTGGAAGCTCGCATCGCATGGCACCAAGTGATGGATTTGCATGTTGATAATTATCAGAAGCACTTGGATAGACTCTTGAAGGCTGGCCAAGTTCCTGCAGCTGCTTATTGCTTGGAATTTCATTTTGTTGATACAGATCATAGACATCAGATTGATGATTAGTGTGTGTTGCTTGAAGGCAGGACAGACGTGCTTTCCTAAACATAAAAGGATATCTCAACAAAAAGCAAAGTGGACAGAATTAGTTAAACCGTACAAAGATGACTCTCTTTATTGGCATACTAAGTGGCTGCTTGAAGGGGAGCCAAATGATGGTCCAACTTATGAGATGATGCGGGAGGCCAAGAGACTGTATCACTATGCTGCACGCAGGTTAACCCGTCGTGAGAAATATACAAGACTGGAAAGAATGGCTGCAAATGTTGTTAATGACAAAAGCAGAGATTTCTGGAGTGAAGTAAAGAAAATGAGACGAACAAGAACAGTGGCACCCATGATAGATGGGAGGACAGAAAATGCAGATACGGAGGTCCCTGCGTTATAAGACCCCCTGTTGTAAGACCGCCTTGCCTTATGTGACCGCCTTTCTCCCGCACCAAGTATCATTTTTAGTGCATTTTGCACCCCGACGAGAGACCGCACCCCCACAAGAGACCGCTTAATGACAGCAGAAGGGGCGGTCTTATAACGCAGGGACCACTGTATCGCTAATCTGTTCAGGGAGAAATACCAAGCTTTATACACATCTGTGCCTTCCAGTGAGGAATACATAACTGAGTACCTGCGTCAAAATACAGAAAATGACCAGCTCACTGACTGCGTCATTACTCAAAGTGAAATTTCAAAAGCTATCAATGAGATGAAATGTGGGAAGAGTGATGGAACATAAGGACTCATCTCTGATCATATCAAATGTGCACCAAAAAGACTGCATCTGATTTTAGCCCTGTAGCTTACAACCGCAACCAGACATGGTCACGTGCCAGATGAGCTTCTGCTCGCTTCAGTGTCATCAATACCCAATGATGTTCGGTCAGATTTATGCAACAGTGACAATTACAGAGGCATCGCTCTTAGTTCCTGTTTATCAAAAATACATGATATTATAATTTTGCGAAAGTATGCTGATTTATTGAGTACCTCAGAAATGCAATATGCCTTCAAAAGTGAACACGGAACGACTATGTGCACATTAGCCCTAAAGGAAGTGTCCAGATATTATTTGCGAAGCAGAAGCGAGGTGTTTGTCGGGATGATTGATGCGAGCAAGGCTTTTGATAGACTCAGTTATGAAAAATTATTTAATATTTTAAGGAATATTCCTGCAGTGGCCATTCGGATACTTCTTGACTCTTATAGAAGACAGAAATTGCAGACTGTGTGGAATGGTTGTTTCTCAGAGCAATTTGGAATTCTTAATTGTGAAAAGCAGGGCGGAATAGCCTCATCAGTGTTATTCACCATTTAAATGGATGTTCTTTTGCGACGCCTTGAAGTATGTGGCTCGGGATGCAGACTCGGTAACAATTATTTTGGAGCTCTGAGCTACGCCGACGATCTTGCAATACTGAGTCCGACTGTAAAAGGACTCAAGAGGATGCTCAATGAGTGCGAACTGTTCGGCAAAGAATTTGGAGTGCGCTATAATCCCACAAAATCGGTTGCAATGCACATCACAAGATCTCGAAGTACTCCACCAGACTTATATATTGCTGGACAAGTCATTAAGTGGGTTGATGTCACCAAACATCTCGGAAATTACATCAGTTGCGACCTAAAAGAGGCAGATGAAATTGCTCATAAAAGGGGTGATCTGATTGGTCGAACAAACTATGTACTCTCAACATCTATGAAAGTGGATCCTGCAATTAAGAGAGAAATTTTCAACAGTCAGTGCTCTCATTTATATGGTTCAGAAGCCTGGCAGCTCAGTGACTCTGAAGTTCGTAGAGATGTGACCACATGGAACCAAGGTGTACGGCGGGTATTTGGTTTGCCGCGTTGCACACACACAAAATACTTGCAAGGCTTCATTAACAGGCAGCATGTGTTGGACCAGGTTTACAAACGTTTTTACAGACTTCATTCGAACATGATGATCAGCAAGAATGCACGAGTTGCATCATTGGCAGTGACAATGTTGATAGACAGTGCTAGCACAGTTTGTCAAAATATGCAGCAAATATTTGAGAGATATGGTTCTAATTACATGGATCGTTTCAATGGTTTTAAATTGCATGATTTTAAAATTGATTTATCTGAAAATGACCAACGAACTATTGCTCAGATAATTGAGGTACGAGGTACGAGATGCTCTGCTGCAAAAGTCTGTGATAGATAACTTTCTTTGTGACGACCTTCAAGACATTTTAGAATATTAATGTACCTCCTATCATTTTCACTTTTACATAATTTTTTAATGCATTTTATATTTGTACACTATGCCTATTTTGAGCATGATAAATGATATATATATAATAAACCAAAGGATGGCTTGTTTTGTCTTGGAACCGTATGTATGACATTGTATGTATTAACGTTGACTGCATGAGTGACATTGAGTGTATTAATTTTAGGATGAAAAAATGAATTGAAAAGACTTCCAGAGATTCTAGACCAACATATTATACAGGCGACACCCTAATTAGCTTGATATTTATACTAAACAGAGATTTGGCATTGAAACATGCTTGAATTGTCATGAGTGTTCACACAACGGTGTATGTAGATCATTGAGCAATGGTGGGACAAAAAAAAAATTAATTATCTAATAAAAATTGTTGGGAAAGGGAAATGCGGAAAGGTAATTTCTGCACCTAAAGACCATTGAGGATGTTGGTAAATGAAACTTCACAGATATGACTTATAACAACACAGTAAACAACATTCTGTGGCGTGTTTACGTAAAACATTCTCAATATAGGTCTAATCAATATAGCTCAAATCCAACCTATATACAATTAACCACTCAGAGCTACTCAGAAACAATCCCACTGATTTAGTCTGATTACCGCTGACAATGTTGGAAGGCTACTAACTTGCCCATCACTGTACTATTGGTCTGAAGCAAACAGTCACATGATTGTGTTTGTCACACTCTATATTTAGGCAAAAAAATGTTTTACACAAATGCAATGGTTAAAGAAATCAATGATATTGTCTTTCCATCAACAATTGTCCCTGCAATTGATCTAAAACATTTCCTTCAAGGCCTATGCCCCGGTTTCAGCATTGAAATATGAGTGTGATAAACCAAAAAATTTAAAATCGATATGACTCAAAATTTCCCCAACAGATTTTTTTAGTTTTTGTCTAAAAATGTTCTCCTGACCTTGCTCTATAGCCGGGTGCTATTCATCTTCTCGCCTTTTTTTTTTTAATCTTAAAGATTGCTCAGGGGCACTGTGCCAATACGATTTTCCAGGGACTGTCAGCATTCTGCTGCCACTTGTCAGTCCCGAACAGAGACAGGGATTCTGGTGCTTGTGTGTACAACCACATGCAAACTGATATTATTAGATGGATGGACCGGTGAAGTTGGGGGATGAACCCCCCGACGATAAAGAAGCCATGTGGACTCTGATATTTATGCTGCAGTCAGTTTTTCATTTGCGGTCAAAAAAGGTGCAAAGTTTGAGCTACGTGATATGAATAACTATTGGTATATTCACACAGTTCTTAATAATACTGTACATATTACAGAGATTTTTCTATGTGTTCATATTTGCTTAGTGGGCATAAATCCTTACTAAGACACAAAAATCACATCTGTAGATCCATGTACAACAGTGCATTTTTGGGAAATAAAAGATTATGGATGAAAGGATAGATGGAGGAATTGATAAATATTACAATGTAGGCCCTACAATGAAATTGAGAAAGATAGCTGCAGTGATCAGATTAAGTGGCAGTACATGAAACACAATATTTGATAAGAAATTGCCAGGACTTCTGAATGCAAATGAACAAAGTACAACCAATGACATGTATAGCTTCTCGAAAATGGAGATATTTACCAAACTGCCCTTAAATGGCTACCGATCTAAATTTACATTTTTTCCCCAAAAACTCCACAGGAAATTGCGTTTCCAATTCTATCCCCTGCCATCTATGCCTATTATGAAAGTGTTGCAGAACGATTAAGAGGTACCTCTCATGTTTACCTGTAATCAATTCTAATGAAAATACAATATGACATGTAACATCCTGCCTCAGATATTTTCAGTGATTTGTAATAGATTTACAATTTTACATGAAAGCCTCACAGCCCATAACACAGGAATTTTCATGATCAATAGTTATAAAAACAGTGTTATTACGTCATGCCACTGTTTGGAGAATCAGAGCAATTGTCAGTTAAATAAAAACTTTTTTTTGAACAGGTGAAATTATTCTGACAGGAGCTGAGATATCATTTTAGACCAATGTTGTTGGTATGCAAAGTGAATGACATTTTGATACCTTTCCAACCATGGCATGTAGAATGCTGTGTTGCAAAAATTGATAAGCTTAAACCTAATTAAGACCTTTTCAAAAAATTTGCCCAGCAAGAAAAAGTCATGTGTATCTTAATTTCGGGAGCAGCTTAAGTATGGTAACATGATGTATTTTAGCACTAAGCCTTCTTGCATTTGCAAAAAAAATTGGCACACCCTTATTACAACCACAATATGTTTATCGCATCAAGGGTAAGACTTAGGCACACTTACATTTCCTCAAGTGATTAGCCGCCTCAGCCTCCAATGAGGATTTCTCTGTCAACAGGTAGAGCTGGAGCAAAAGCCAGAAAAAAATCTAATTATAAATCAAACAAAGACACATATATTATGGCTGTTACAATTAACCCAATAATCATTGTTGAATAGAGCGACAATTGATTCTAGTGTGCACAATTGATGACGTGATCTATTTTCTGTATATTTCAAGCACTGTGAATAATTCAAATTTCCGATTAAAAGTGAAATGCAACCAAATTTTCAATTGAATTGGCTGCGCCAAATCTTACAGAGGATGAAGAGGTTATTCAGTGCTTTCACTCACTATTTTTTGAGACTGTGTTCCCTTCTATAATGTATTCATACGAAAGGGACCAGAAATGTAATATAATTTCTCAAAAAGGTGAAAAATGGCAAATGGTTTTAATTTATGATGCGATTAGAGATATTTACATATCTCTGCAAAATCATTGTGTGCTTTTCTCTTTCTCTCTCAAACAAACTTCGCAGCACAGGGTTCAAACTAATTCAGAGATAATATTGAATGAAAGAACTGATTCAATAATAGATTTATAGAACAGTGTCAAAATTTCTTGACTAACCCTCAAACTGACTAGTTGCCTTAGATAACAAACTCTGCGTATACATTTAACATACCAAGTGTTGACAATTTTGTGGAAAAAAAAAGTTTGTTATCGATAAACACTCCAAGGTATTTATTACTTTCAACAATATCAACATTCTCGTTCTTAATAATCAATGCAGCATGATCATTACAATCTTTCCTGAAATCCTTTATCAGTTCCTTAAGCATATTTAAGCATAATAAAGCTGTTGGAATTGCTAATACAGTCATTTGTGTACAATGTAAACAAAAGTGGGGATAATACACATCCCTGTGGGGCACCTGTGTTCGTTAAAACAATGTCAGATTTCACACGACCTAGTCTTTCATACTGTGGCCTCAAAGTTAAATAGTCGAAAATCCACTTTATAAGATTACTGTTTACATTCATGTCATAAAATTTGCGAATCATGCTGTGTGGCTTGATGGTATTGAAAGCGCTTGAAAAATCAATGAACAAAATTCTAGAATAAGTTTTAATTTTATCCATACGTAAGCTAACAGAACTCAACAAAGTTATCACAGCATCATCAACACTTCTGCCTTCGCTGTAGGCAAACTGTAGTTTGTCACACAGATGTTGAACCTGCTTACATAAGCACTTTTTGACAAAACTCTCCAAACATTTCATTAATACAGAGGTCAAGGCAACAGGCCTTTAATCATTTTTAACTTGTGGAATTTTTACTTTAAGCACAGGTACAATTTCAGAAGTTTTCCACATTGAAGGAATCATACATTTATAAATAAAGCCTGAAACGCATCGGCTTAACAAGTTTCATATCTACAGCTTTAAAAAATGTAGTTCACATTATTATGAGAAAATGAAGATAATGATGGACAGCTTACTTAAGGCTTGTAGCACACTATTGTGTACACATTTTGGCCACCGATGATGAAAAATGAAAGTTATAGCACAATTAACTACTTCTTATATTCTGATAGCTAATATATTAGGGAAACTAAATCCAAAAGGATTGAGCTAAATGAGCTTTCGTTGCTCCGTAATATGGGTTGAATCAGTACACTGGGATGAATCGTGACGGAACCGAAATATGGTTTATTTCTTCAAAAAAATAAGTACTTAAACTTAATCCAGGAAGTTAATGTTTGGAACACTTATAATACACATTATGGAGTATATTTTGATGGGGTTTTATATTTCTAACTGCAGGCAGTGAGGAGCTGCATCTTAAGCTTCGCCCTGCAAAAATTGAATTCTCCACACCTGGTCAAAATACTTGTGCCACAAAAAGTATAAGTATTAAAGCCACCAAACCAACAGGAAACATTCATGATATAGTGTTGACTAACTTTGGAAAAAATGGTAACCTTAGTCATAATAGCATTGATTATACTCAACAAAAAACAAGCCAAAGTCAATTTCAGTGTCATTTTCGGATGAAAATAAATGATTAATGACGGCACAAAAAACCAAATTGGGGGTCTAGTAATATGAAATGAATTATGAACATGGTTAAAACATAGTGGGAAATCAATTTAACCTTTTAAAATTGGTAAATATGATTAAACACTTCAATATTGTGATAAGATAAATTCCCTGAAATAAACAAGAAATCATGTGATATAATATAGGGATGAAGGCATCAAAATAAGGAAATACTATTCTAAATCAGTTAGTTATAGTTCTAGGGAACCTAATTATTAGACATAGTATTTGATTTAGGATTTTGGGTCTTGGGTTTTGTTCCAAGTTAATAGCAGATTTTTGACTCTCCCCAAAATAGCCCTAATAATTTTCATTTGAAAATATATGCATGGTCCATTGAAGAAAATAATTCAAAATGGCATTATTGATATTGGATTTAATCTAAATATACCTGGCTATAGCATAATTAAGACAAAAAATATGGTTTTTGATAGTTTTCTCTCAATTTATCATATTTTAAAAAAATTATAATTATGCGCATAATTGAGTTCAGATTTTTCTCAAAATTTTTTTTTTGCTTCTTAAATGTGTTTTCTAATGATTATTCAAAAGTATCCACGCAATTGACACGACTGTGGTGACGTAGCAGCAGGAAGTGTCGGTTTCTTAAAACGCGACGTACTTGTGAACGCACTAAGATCCGCTCTAACAAGTTCAATATAATAGTTAGAGACTTAATATTTTGTCCTATATTGCAGTTTGATACATAAATATCTGTAAAAATATGTCAACCTTACCTCTAAAACTTTGACACCTGGACCTACGAATTTGTAAAACGCGACGTACTTGTGAACATTTGCATAAGCAATGCAAAAGTATCCTAAATGTGCTCTTATAATGGTCTCAGGAACTGAAGAAGTAATGGTCTGAAAGAGGGATACTATGGGGCTTCCACACAGCCATTAGCGATATTCCAGATATATAGGATATATATTCCAGGAGAGATCAAAAGTGCATGTATGAAAATTAATGGTTTTCAAACTAAGTGACATCTCCATGCAAAAAATTCCCCTGGTGAACCCTAACGCTGTAAAACCATAATTTTTTTAGCTAGATGTGTTCTTTGTGTTTCAGTCTGTGATACTGAACCAATTATTTCATTTTGAAAACTGTCAAAATATCAAAATCATCACCATTTATAAGCAATACTATTTGTAAATGAGCTATAAACAAGGCAAAAAATGTGTTTTTTGAGCAGAATTTTGATTTATGGTGATAAGCAAATCAACCAACACATATCAAACCATATATTTCTGAAAACTACACATTCTCCTCTAGTCAATCAGATACATGCCATGTCCAAATAACATATCATGTTGAAATAATAAGCTTTCCAGTCTGAAAAAAAGCCATTGTACACAATACCATGCTACAAGCCTTAATCTTGATATGGGTTATATATATATCAAAGAAAAGGTTTTTTTAGACACTTACATTTATATCCTGATCAAGGTTGGTACTTCCTAGTTCATTACATGGCATTCTTCCAGTGTCCTCATCTTCCACTTTTGCTCTTTTGGACTGAAAAGAAAATGTTATCAGGTAAAACATCTAATTATATTTTGTGTGTTGTAGTGAATTGGGTACAGCTGGAATGATAGTTATTTTAGTTATAAAGGGTCATTTTAGTGCAACAATTACATGGAATATCTCACATTTTTAAAAATCTTCAAAGCAATTACTGTCTTCTTGTTAGGGCTATCACAATTACAGAATTTCAAAATAGATTAATCTATTGCCTCAAATAAAATCGTAATCGATTAATTGCCGTTTTCCCATCATTCTATGTACTGGGAAAATTTCTCTTCCTTTTCTCATCATTGTCTTAAAGCCGAGCTTAGAGACTTGGATATTCCATTGAAAATGCTAATTGCAATTCATCTTGACACTTCATTTTCTCTAAACTACTTCAATCAGGAACAACCAATCCAATTAGCCAGTCCAGTTGACCAATCCAGTTGCAATTCACACTTAGCACCTGGAACTTTAGAGCCATACAGTGTCTTCAAGATAGAAACATGCAAATGACAGATTAATTGATTTTGCAAACTGGAATCGATTTTTTAATAAAATCGAATCGGCGGTGATTAATCGGTATATCATGAGAGCCCTACTTCTTATTAGTCAGAAACACATTAAGTGACTGGGATTACAAAGGAAAGTTATCCCCCGAGGACCAAACAAGTTAAATTTATAGCGATTTGATAAAAAATTAGTGTTTGAATCCTGGGACTTGATGAGCTCTTATGGTGATTTTCACGAAAATGGGGGCTAAAAAGATCAGGATTGGATGATGACTCAATCACTTTCTACTTTTCACCAAATGTAATGCATTTTCATCTTGTCCAACAGCCACTTGCACATGCAATTAGAGGGGGGTGTTGAGACCATTGCTTTATTTACAGCAATAAATATTACGTCAATCATTGTTTGTCACATTTTCATGTTGTTTTGGGGTTGTTTTTCCAATGTTCAAGCTCGGATAACTTTTTCCATCCGTTTTGACAACATGATGCATTGAAACAACCAATCTAACAAGCTTTGTGATATCACCAGATTGCTATGTTAAAGTATTGTGATGTCACCTCAGTGATGTAAAAATAGATCATAACCTCACAACAACTACTTTGGTACAAATGTAAAATTTACATAGCAAATATCAAATTTATGCAATGAACTGAATTTGATATTTGAAATTAATGGAGTACTTGTGTTTAGATGGACCTCTTCATTTGAGGTACACTGTAGGTGAGTCAAGAAGACTGTCCCTCCCTGACATCGAACAGATCGCATTGTTGCCTTCGTATCCGGCAACCAACATATCTATATTGTTGGCACCGTGATAAGTAGGATATTTGTAGCCTAATATGAAATAATTAAACATGGTAAAGGACTAAAATAGCAGACTCACGTGATGTACCTTCAAATGGCATCGGTCATCACATTGCAAATGGTCATTGGCATAAGACTTCACTTTGGTTTTCTTTGTTGAGGAGCATGTCTGAAGGTAACACAGAAATGTTGTGTGATGAAATATTAACCTTAGCATAATATCAAAAAGCAAAAACAAAAATGCTTGACACAATATCTTATGAGTCATCATTTTAACCTTCTGTCACCTTTGTGCCTTTCCATTCTCTCTCCGAACTTAGCCAACTGCGCTGGGTACAAATAATTCACATCAATATGAGCAAATGCATCATGCAAAATCACATTGGTACAGTGACGTTTGCTTCACATCTCTGCAAAATCATTGTGTGCCTCTCTCTCTCTCTCAAACCAACTGCGTAACACTGGATACAAAATAATTCACATCAATATGAGCAAATGCATCATGCAAAATCACATTGGTACAGTGACGCCTGCTTCATATCTCTGCAAAATCATTGTGTGCCTCTCTCTCTCTCAAACCAACTGCGTAACACTGGGTACAAATAATTCACATCAATATGAGCAAATGCATCATGCAAAATCACATTGGTACAGTGACGCTTGCTTCATATCTCTGCAAAATCATTGTGTGCCTCTCTCTCTCTCAAACCAACTGCGTAACACTGGGTACAAAATAATTCACATCAATATGAGCAAATGCATCATGCAAAATCACATTGGTACAGTGACGCTTGCTTCATATCTCTGCAAAATCATTGTGTGCCTCTCTCTCTCTCAAACCAACTGTGTAACACTGGGTACAAAATAATTCACATTAATATGAGCAAATGCATCATGCAAAATCACATTGGTACAGTGACGCTTGCTTCATACCTCTGCAAAATCATTGTGTGCCTCTCTCTCTCTCTCAAACCAACTGCGTAACACTGGGTACAAAATAATTCACATCAATATGAGCAAATGCATCATGCAAAATCACATTGGTACAGTGACGCTTGCTTCATATCTCTGCAAATCATTGTGTGCCTCTCTCTCTCTCGAACCAACTGCGTAACACTGGGTACAAATAATTCACATCAATATGAGCAAATGCATCATGCAAAATCACATTGGTACAGTGACGCTTGCTTCATATCTCTGCAAAATCATTGTGTGCCTCTCTCTCTCTCAAACCAACTGCGTAAAACTGGGTACAAAATAATTCACATCAATATGAGCAAATGCATCATGCAAAATCACATTGGTACAGTGACGCTTGCTTCATATCTCTGCAAAATCATTGTGTGCCTCTCTCTCTCTCTCAAACCAACTGGGTAAAACTGGGTACAAATAATTCACATCAATAAGAGCAAATGCATCATGCAAAATCACATTGGTACAGTGACGCTTGCTTCATATCTCTGCAAAATCATTGTGTGCCTCTCTCTCTCTCTCAAACCAACTGCGTAACACTGGGTACAAAATAATTCACATCAATATGAGCAAATGCATCATGCAAAATCACATTGGTACAGTGACGCTTGCTTCATATCTCTGCAAAATCATTGTGTGCCTCTCACTCTCTCAAACCAACTGTGTAACACTGGGTACAAATAATTCACATCAATATGAGCAAATGCATCATGCAAAATCACATTGGTACAGTGACGCTTGCTTCATATATCTGCAAAATCATTGTGTGCCTCTCTCTCTCTCAAACCAACTGCGTAACACTGGGTACAAATAATTGACGCTTGCTTCATATCTCTGCAAAATCATTGTGTGCCTCTCTCTCTCTCTCAAACCAACTGGGTAAAACTGGGTACAAATAATTCACATCAATAAGAGCAAATGCATCATGCAAAATCACATTGGTACAGTGACGCTTGCTTCATATCTCTGCAAAATCATTGTGTGCCTCTCTCTCTCTCTCAAACCAACTGCGTAACACTGGGTACAAAATAATTCACATCAATATGAGCAAATGCATCATGCAAAATCACATTGGTACAGTGACGCTTGCTTCATATCTCTGCAAAATCATTGTGTGCCTCTCACTCTCTCAAACCAACTGTGTAACACTGGGTACAAATAATTCACATCAATATGAGCAAATGCATCATGCAAAATCACATTGGTACAGTGACGCTTGCTTCATATATCTGCAAAATCATTGTGTGCCTCTCTCTCTCTCAAACCAACTGCGTAACACTGGGTACAAATAATTCACATCAATATGAGCAAATGCATCATGCAAAATCACATTGGTACAGTGACGCTTGCTTCATATCTCTGCAAAATCATTGTGTGCCTCTCTCTCTCTCAAACCAACTGCGTAACACTGGGTACAAATAATTCACATCAATATGAGCAAATGCATCATGCAAAATCACATTGGTACAGTGACGCTTGCTTCATATCTCTGCATCATCTCTGTGTGTCTCTCTCTCAAACCTACTGCACTGGTTACTAAATAATTCACATAATATGAGCAAATGAAGATAATGATGGACAGCTTACTTAATCTTGATTAGGGTTATATATATATCAAAGAAAAGGTTTTTTTAGACGCTTACATTTATATCCTGATCAAGGCTGGTACTTCCTAGTTCATTACATGGCATTCTTCCAGTGTCCTCATCTTCCACTTTTGCTCTTTTGGACTGAAAAGAAAATTTTATCAGGTAGAACATCTAATTATTCTTTTTGTGTTGTAGTGACTTGGGCACAGCTGGAATGATAGTTATTTTAGTTATAAAGGGATAGCCTACATAATTATCCAGATTTAAGTGCAAAAAATGTCTCAACTACTGGAAAATCTAGGGTCATTTTAGTGCAACAATTTCATGGAATATCTCACATTTTTAAAAATCATCGAAGCAATTACTGGCTTCTTATTAGGGCTATCACGATTACAGAATTTCAAAATAGATTAATCTATTGCCTAAAATAAAATCGTAATCGATTAATCGCTGTTTTCCCATCATTCTATATACTGGGAAAATTTTTCTTCCTTTTCACATCATTGTCTTAAAGCAGAGCTTAGAGACTTGGATATTCCATTGAAAATGCTAATTGCAATTCATCTTGACACTTCATTTTCTCTAAACTACTTCAATCAGGTACAACCAATCCAATTAGCCAGTCCAGTTGACCAATCCAGTTGCAATTCACACTTAGCACCTGGAACTTTAGAGCCATACAGTGTCTTCAAGATAGAAACATGCAAATGACAGATTAATTGATTTTGCAAACTGGAATCGATTTTTTAATAAAATCGAATCGGCGGTGATTAATCGGTTAATCGTGAGAGCCCTACTTCTTATTAGTCAGAAACACATTAAGTGACTGGGATTACAAAGGAAAGTTTTCCCACGAGGACCCAACAAGTTAAATTTATAGCGATTTGATAAAAAATTAGTGTTTGAATCCTGGGACTTGATGAGCTCTTATGGTGATTTTCACGAAAATGGGGGCTAAAAAGATCAGGATTGGATGATGACTCAATCACTTTCTACTTTTCACCAAATGTAATGCATTTTCATCTTGTCCAACAGCCACTTGCACATGCAATTAGAGGGGGTGTTGAGACCATTGCTTTATTTACAGCAATAAATATTACGTCAATCATTGTTTGTCACATTTTCATGTTGTTTTGGGGTTGTTTTTCCAATGTTCAAGCTCGGATAACTTTTTCCATCCGTTTTGACAACATGATGCATTGAAACAACCAATCTAACAAGCTTTGTGATATCACCAGATTGCTATGTTAAAGTATTGTGATGTCACCTCAGTGATGTAAAAATAGATCATAACCTCACAACAACTACTTTGGTACAAATGTAAAATTTACATAGCAAATATCAAATTTATGCAATGAACTGAATTTAATATTTGAAATTAATGGAGTACTTGTGTTTAGATGGACCTCTTCATTTGAGGTACACTGTAGGTGAGTCAAGAAGACTGTCCCTCCCTGACATCGAACAGATCGCATTGTTGCCTGCGTATCCGCAACCAACATATCTATATTGTTGGCACCGTGATAAGTAGGATATTTGTAGCCTAATATGAAATAATTAAACATGGTAAAGGACTAAAATAGCAGACTCACGTGATGTACATTCAAATGGCATCGGTCATCACATTGCAAATGGTCATTGGCATAATACTTCACTTTGGTTTTCTTTGTTGAGGAGCATGTCTGAAGGTAACACAGAAATGTTGTGTGATGAAATATTAACCTTAGCAGAATATCAAAAAGCAAAAACAAAAATGCTTGACACAATATCTTATGAGTCATCATTTTAACCTTCTGTCACCTTTGTGCCTTTCCATTCTCTCTCCGAACTTAGCCAACTGCGCTGGGTACAAATAATTCACATCAATATGAGCAAATGCATCATGCAAAATCACATTGGTACAGTGACGCTTGCTTCACATCTCTGCAAAATCATTGTGTGCCTCTCTCTCTCTCTCAAACCAACTGCGTAACACTGGATACAAAATAATTCACATCAATATGAGCAAATGCATCATGCAAAATCACATTGGTACAGTGACGCTTACTTCATATCTCTGCAAAATCATTGTGTGCCTCTCTCTCTCTCAAACCAACTGTGTAACACTGGGTACAAAATAATTCACATCAATATGAGCAAATGCATCATGCAAAATCACATTGGTACAGTGACGCCTGCTTCATATCTCTGCAAAATCATTGTGTGCCTCTCTCTCTCTCAAACCAACTGCATAACACTGGGTACAAATAATTCACATCAATATGAGCAAATGCATCATGCAAAATCACATTGGTACAGTGACGCTTACTTCATATCTCTGCAAAATCATTGTGTGCCTCTCTCTCTCTCAAACCAACTGCGTAACACTGGGTACAAATAATTCACATCAATATGAGCAAATGCATCATGCAAAATCACATTGGTACAGTGACGCTTGCTTCATATCTCTGCAAAATCATTGTGTGCCTCTCTCTCTCTCAAATCAACTGCGTAACACTGGGTACAAATAATTCACATCAATATGAGCAAATGCATCATGCAAAATCACATTGGTACAGTGACGCTTGCTTCATATCTCTGCAAAATCATTGTGGGCCTCTCTCTCTCTCAAACCAACTGCGTAACACTGGGTACAAATAATTCACATCAATATGAGCAAATGCATCATGCAAAATCACATTGGTACAGTGACGCTTGCTTCACATCTCTGCAAAATCATTGTGTGCCTCTCTCTCTCTCAAACCAACTGCGTAACACTGGATACAAAATAATTCACATCAATATGAGCAAATGCATCATGCAAAATCACATTGGTACAGTGACGCTTGCTTCATATCTCTGCAAAATCATTGTGTGCCTCTCTCTCTCTCAAACCAACTGCGTAACACTGGATACAAAATAATTCACATCAATATGAGCAAATGCATCATGCAAAATCACATTGGTACAGTGACGCTTGCTTCATATCTCTGCAAAATCATTGTGTGCCTCTCTCTCTTTCAAACCAACTGCGTAACACTGGGTACCAAATAATTCACATCAATATGAGCAAATGCATCATGCAAAATCACATTGGTACAGTGACGCTTGCTTCATACCTCTGCAAAATCATTGTGTGCCTCTCTCTCTCTCAAACCAACTGCGTAACACTGGGTACAAAATAATTCACATCAATATGAGCAAATGCATCATGCAAAATCACATTGGTACAGTGACGCTTGCTTCATACCTCTGCAAAATCATTGTGTGCCTCTCTCTCTCTCAAACCAACTGCGTAACACTGGATACAAAATAATTCACATCAATATGAGCAAATGCATCATGCAAAATCACATTGGTACAGTGACGCTTGCTTCATATCTCTGCAAAATCATTGTGTGCCTCTCTCTCTCTCAAACCAACTGCGTAACACTTGGTACAAATAATTCACATCAATATGAGCAAATGCATCGTGCAAAATCACATTGGTACAGTGACGCTTGCTTCATATCTCTGCAAAATCATTGTGTGCCTCTCTCTCTCTCTCAAACCAACTGCGTAACACTGGGTACAAATAATTCACATCAATATGAGCAAATGCATCATGCAAAATCACATTGGTACAGTGACGCTTGCTTCATATCTCTGCAAAATCATTGTGTGCCTCTCTCTCTCTCTCAAACCAACTGCGTAACACTGGGTACAAATAATTCACATCAATATGAGCAAATGCATCATGCAAAATCACATTGGTACAGTGACGCTTGCTTCATATCTCTGCAAAATCATTTTGTGCCTCTCTCTCTCTCTCAAACCAACTGCGTAACACTGGGTACAAATAATTCACATCAATATGAGCAAATGCATCATGCAAAATCACATTGGTACAGTGACGCTTGCTTCATATCTCTGCATCATCTCTGTGTGTCTCTCTCTCCAACCTACTGCACTGGTTACAAAATAATTCACATAATATGAGCAAATGAAGATAATGATGGACAGCTTACTTAATCTTGATAAGGGTTATATATATATATCAAAGAAAAGGTTTTTTTAGACACTTACATTTATATCCTGATCAAGGCTGGTACTTCCTAGTTCATTACATGGCATTCTTCCAGTGTCCTCATCTTCCACTTTTGCTCTTTTTTACTGAAAGGAAAATGTTATCAGGTAAAATATCCAAAAGTATGCTATTCAATTATACTCTAATTATTTTTTGTGTGTTATAATGACTTGGGCACAGCTGGAATGATAGTCATTTTAGTTACAAAGGTGTAGCCAACATAATTATCTAGATTTATGTGCCAAAAACGTCTCAACTCCTGGATAATCGGGGATAATTTTAGTGGATCAATTTTAAGGAATATCTCACTTTTTTTTTTCTTTAAGCAATTACTGGCTTCTAATTAGTAAGAAAGACATTAAGTGACTGAGATCACAAAGGACAGTTATCCCCTGAGCAGGGGTGTATCCAGAAATGGCCTGAGGGTGGGCCATTACATGGGGTGAATACGAGACGCTCCGCAGCCTTTCCTATCTCTTCCATATTAATTTAGGGGCCCCACATAAACACGCCACTGCCCATGAGGAACCAACAAGACAAATTTATAGTGATTTTGACTTTATGAGCTCTAATGATTCAACTGGCCCCAGGCTATTCTTTGAACAGAAAGAAATGTGTGAGACATATCAAGTTTAGCCTAAACATGCTCTGGTCCTAGCTCAACATTTTTGCAAAAATAAAGGACTGCAGCAGCCCCACACTTCACCCATCATCCTTCCAATGGTTCAACTAGCCTCACTAGATGGTTCAACTAGCCTCGTGGGTGGGGTCAGTTGAACCACTTTTTAAAATTTTTTGGAAGGTCATGTGCCGGCCATGGTAAGATATACACCAAAACCTAAATTTGGGATGTTTAGTCAACTTTTTGCCTCAAGAAGAAGAAGATTAGCAGGAGCTTATCTACCAGAAAAATATTTTTGAAGTCATTGGACGGATAAAGTGAGCTTTCCTGGCCTGCCATCAGACTACCAACATTTTTCCATATATTCTCCTGGTTTTTTTATATTCAAACTATTTCTTGTGAAATTTTCACTTCAAATCAAAGAATATGCAAGAATTTCATATCATACGAGGGGTTTTCCAAAAGTTCTGTCCAACTTGCCATAACTTTTGCGATATTTAATACAGAAACATGATATTGGTTCAGATGATTCAAACTTTTTGTTCTTTACGATGGGTTTTCCATAAGTTCTGTCCAATCTGATATCTAGGTCAGTTGATATTGAGGTAATTTACAAACGATCCCAAAGAAATCAGATCATAGAGGTAAAAACTAGAACCGGCGCGGTGCTAAAATGGTCTTCGATCGGAGCTGAAATAATTTTTTGAAAATTGACTTGGTGGGGTAATGTAAATGGTAAGCTTTGACGAAGAAGTGAGGAATGAATTTCTGTTTTGAGAGAACCTTTGCCATTTGGCCACTGCGTTACATAGAACATATGAAGTATTTTGGCAGTGACAGGAAGTCAAGATGTAGGTCAATATTAAGAGTATTAGCAGAATTTACTGGATACAGATGTTGTGAAAGGATGTGCAGTAAATGAACTCGGGCCATGTAAAATAAAAATTTTTAAAAGAACCTCCCCCGAGATGACCCCGAGCCTATTAATATACCTGGCAAAGTCTCCCCCCCCCCGCCTAGATGACCCCCTCAGGTCTTGTAAAATTCAAAATTCTGTAAGTACTCCCCCGAGGTGACAACCAGCCTAGCAATATAACTAGCAAAAAAAATATTTTTTTGCGAGCATCCCCCCCCTGCTGAGGTGACCCCCTCGGGCCCTGTAAAATGTATAATTTGATAAGTACTCCCAGAGGTGACCCCAGCCTAGTGATACAACAAATTTTTTTTCTTATGAGTGCTCCCCCCGAGTTGACCATCTGCAGCCTTTTAAAATATAGAATTTTCAATGTACCTCCCCCGAGGTGACACCAAGCCTAGCAATATAATTTGAAAAAAAAATTTTTTTTGCGAGTACCCCCTAAGGTAACCCCCTTGGGCCTTGCAAAATATAGAATTTTCAATAAACCCCCCACTGAGGTGACCCCCAGCCTAGCAATATAATTGGCAAAAAAAAATTTTTATTTGCGAGTACCCCCCCGAAGTGACCCCCTCGGGCCTTGTGAAATATAAAATTTTCAATGTACCTCCCTGACCCCCAGCCTAGCAATATAATAAATTTTTTTTTGCGAGTACCCCCCCGGCCGAGGTGACCCCTTGGGCCTTGCAAAATATAGAATTTTCAATATACCTCCCCCTGAGGTGACCCCCAGCCTAGCAATATAATTAGGAAACAAAATTTTTCATTTGCGAGTATCCCCTCCGCCGAGGTGACCACCTCGGGCCTTGTAAAATATAGAATTTTCAATGTACCTCTCTCTGAGGTGACCCCCAGCCTAGCAATATAATTAGCAAAAAAAAAAATTTATTTTTTGCGAGTACCCCCAACCGAGGTGACCCCACCAGGCCTTGCAAAATATAAAATTTTCAATATACCTCCCACTGAGGTGACCCCAAGCCTAGCAATAGGCTATAATTACCAAAAAAAAAATTATATTTGCGAGTATCCCCTCCCCGAGGTGACTCCCTCGGGCATTGTAAAATATAGAATTTTCAATGTACCTCCCTCTGAGGCCTAGCAATATAATTAGCAAAAAAAACATATTTTTTTTTGCGAGTACATCCCTGGCAGAGGTGACCCCCTCGGGCCTTGTAAAACATAGAATTTTCAATGTACCTTCCCCCTAGGTGACCCCCAGCCTAGCAATCTAGTTAGCAAAAAATCTTTTTTTACGAGACCCCCCTGCGAGTACCCCCCTCCGAGGTGACCTCCTTGGGCCTTGTAAAATATAGAATTTCAATGTACCTTCCCCCGAGGTTACCCCCAGCTAATTAGCAGAAAAAAAATTTTTTTTACGAGACCCCCCCTCGGGTCTTTACGACATTAAAAATAAAAGGAGCCCGTTACAGGATGCAGGTTGGTCTATAAAATACACATGTTAATTTTGGCTTTTATACATCAAAAGCCGACTCCGTGAGAGCAAGTGAACTTTTTTTTGCGACTATCCCCCTCGGGCCTGAACGACATTAAAAGAAAACGAGCCTGTTACTTCATGTAGGTTGGTCTATAAAATGCACATGTTAAATTTGGCTTATATACATCAAAATCCCACTGTGTGAGAGCACTTGGAAATTTACTATCACTATCTCAGTCTTAGTCTTTAATCTCAGTCTTAACTCGTAATCTTAGTCATATGTCATCAGACTAAATACGAAATGATAATGTACTTCGATCTGATGAAATCTAAGGAGCTGACCAGATGATAGTTTGGGGGGGCTATGTACTTTACCCCCGGGACGAACTTTTTTTTTGTTTGCGGTGCGTCGACGAACAATTTTTTTGCTTGCCAACACGCAACAAACGTTTTTATCGGAATTTTAACATTACGGTACCCTAGCTACAGGTGGAAACAAACTTTGTTTTTTATTTCCATGTGCTGAACAAACTTTTTTTTTCTTTGTCGAGTGGGAAACAATCTTTGTTTTTTCACCAAATATCCTTAGCCCCCCCCAAAGATCATCTGGTCGGCCCCTAAAGATCAAAGTGCAATCAGCTTTGACACCTCTCAGATCGACTTCAAGTGCTGTTTCTCAATGGCAATTTGGTAAACTGAGCGTCGGGTTTAGAACTTGCAGAATTGTAATTAGCGTTGTTAGACTGCTTCTTAGAATAGATGCACTGCATAAAAGCAATTGCCATACGCGTTATTGGTCTTCCTTGAAACGCATGGACGATCGCCATGTGGGCGATATTACAATGTAAAGTCAGCTTGAAAACAGCCCCTCATGATTCAAACGATCTATGACATAACTATTAAAAAATATAAAAAACACAACAAACTATCCCCAATTCCACAACGCATTTTAGTTCATCTCTATATGAACACAAAATGGCCCACTTGACCACATCCACACCTGTATTAAGGCCAGGAAAACTTTTTCCAAAAATCTCTCAGACTGTTTTTTCAGATGAAATGACGCTGGGGGAACCCAGGGTAATAAAAGGTTCTTACTCTCTCTGCCAGATATATTCAATTTAAATGAAGAAATGTGACAGGTATATATGATGTCATCCATATCCAAAGAATTTCTCATCTTGTAAAAAACTGAGAAAATGCATGAGTGATGGTGAAGTAACTGAGATGTATAATACCAGTTTCCATTGTTATTAATGATTTTACAATTAACTCATTGTATTTCATCATTTTCATGAAAAAAAATTATGAATTTACTTCAATTCAATAATTATGTCAAGCCACAGATAATGCAAGCAGGTGTTCAGTTCATTTTAAGTGAGTACTACAAAGTCGGGGCCGCATTTCATGACTTCTGGTTTCCATGGCAACAGATTGAGTATTTATTTTTATTTTTATGATATGATTTTTGGGGAGTTATTTTGCAAATTACCTCAATATTATCTGACCCAAATATCACGTTTCTACATCAAATATAGGGAAAGTTATGACTAGTTGGACAGAACTTTTGGAAAACCCTTCGTAAATTCATGTATGTCAACCATGTTGCCTTTAGAATTGTTTTTTCAAACTGACATTTACAAGCTATTAAATTAATCCCACTTGTCAAATTGTTTGTAGCTGCTTTCTACTTCATTCAAATCCTTCTTGTTTTATTTTCTTTTTTTCAGTCTCTTTTGTTTTATTTTGTTTTATATAAGGTATAAGTCAGTTATATATGCAGCTGGGTGGCCAAGTGGCTTAGGTGCCTGCCTGCTCCACCAAAGGTGCTTGCATGGGTTCGAATCCCGGGTCCCACAGAGCAAATCTAATGATTTCATGTGAACGCTTGAAGAAAATGATGAACAAGAACCCAGGGGTTCAAAATGGAGATGTTGCAGTGTCTTACTTCATATCCCCTGAAAAAAACTTTCCCTGAGTGGCCAGAACCAGGTGGTGTAAATATTGTGTGCTAAATTTCAGGATTTTAAAAATAATCCTTTCAAGCCGCAAAATGTGGCATAGGTGATATGGAAAAAAGAATACATTTTCATAAATTAACTTTGAAAGAGCTTTAAAATGATGCATGGAAATGAGCGTCATCTGCCAAGTAGCTCAACATCCTTTTAGTGGAAGCAGCTGCACATTCATTTTGGAGAAGACTGGGAATCTTAGGCATAGTCTGATCCACTAATAGAATTAGTTGTCTCAGTATTAGCCAGAACTGACTGCTTTGGCCCAGGAGGCCTACCCAAGGCAGGTCAGTTTCTTGGAGTTATCTCAATATTAAACACTGGATACAACAGTTACTGACAACCATCAAAATCCAATAGGCTCTGACAAAACGGGAGTTCCAACACAAAATTTTACACTAAACTATTTAGATATACGGCTACTAAAAAACTTCCTAATATGATTAAGTAAATATTTGTTGAAGTTTAACAATTTATTGTTTACCATTAATTTTTGAGAAACCAAAATTTGAGAAAAATATCAGAAATCCTCATTTTTCCCCAGTTTTTTCGTTTTTATGAAAATTTCACAAGATTGGCCCTCCAAATGAGTTAAGTCAATTAAAGAGGTATAATTTAGACATCTAAATGCATAATTTCCCCAGTGCAACTCCAAATTTAACGGAATCATGGAGCATTGAAAAAATAACATTTTTTCACATTTTCGCTGAATTTACTGCTATTAATTTTTGTAAGAGCATAAATTTAGACCCCCAAAAGGAACATTAAGGGTATTTAATGCATATGATGGTAGACTTTCATGCCCATAGGTAAAACTGTTTCAGAGTTATGCTTTGGAAACGAAAATTTTTATTTTTTTTTCAATTTTCAATATTTTATAAAAACTCTACCAATTGCTTCAATATGAACAACAAAATGCACATATATGCTGTAAGACCCATTCATGTGCCAAATATCATATATACAAGTGCTATGGTTTAGGCACAGTGGCCAAAACACAATGTGTGCAGCCGCCCCCAGTGGATCCAAGCACGATATAAAAGGAAAACACGTCTTAATTACAGCATGCCTGGTATTCATTCCTATGCCAGATGCATGCTCTATAATCAAGTTATACATATCTCTTGACCCAAACATCTCCAAACAAAATAGCCAAGACAGGGCCCAAAAGACATTCTGAAAATGCTCAAATTTCAAATTTCCCGCCAAAATGGTCCATTTGTCACTGTGACTGCATAAATGGAGATGTGTACACACATCTCCATTAAAAAGGCCATTCAATTCACTTCAGTTGTAATCACTTAACATATAGTGTGTTTCCCCTGAGTTGAGAGTGGTGAGTTCCAGACAACCAGATCCAATTCCACATTTGGTGACATTTTTGACACCACAAATTGCTCTATCTTGTGCTGATACACCTGTTGCTCATAAAGCATCAACCCTGGACCTGCTCTATCAGTGTCCAGGGGCATAGCTGTTAAATTTTTTAGGGGGGGGGGGT
Source organism: Platynereis dumerilii (assembly GCA_026936325.1). NCBI lineage: Eukaryota > Metazoa > Annelida > Polychaeta > Phyllodocida > Nereididae > Platynereis > Platynereis dumerilii. Next base: position 42,653,342 of record JAPTHN010000009.1, read on the forward strand.
TCAGTAGAGGCAAAGGAATTGTTTATGCCCCATTTCTTGAATAGCTATGCCACAGAAAGAACATACAGTGTCACCAGGACATCTACGGCTTCCAGAGTGATAAACAGTTCATGGTTTGTCAATGCTGTTGTATCTGCAGTTTAGGAATTGTTTGAAGTGCCGCTCTCAACACAGGGGAAACAGACTATAAAATTTTGCTTTTTGAAAAGTCATGTCAGAGTTTGTCACACACCATGATAGTCCAGTGAAAGAATGCAGCTGTGGAAACAGGTCCTAAAACAGTCTGAGAGTGGTAAAAGGTTCAGGGTCAATAAAAAAAGGACTTTACACACCTTGTATAGCAGCCATAGGACAAGCAGCATTACCAAGTGTGCCCTCCGCATGACATTTCTTGCGGGGGCAGATGCCGGGTTTTGAGAATAGCAAAAGGAGGGCACACCGGCAAACACAATGCCAATTTTTACCTGTGAAGCTGTTATAGAGGTTGTGTTGGGTCTTTCTGGTAGACTGTAAGCCTTTTTGATGCCACAGCTATTGTACAGGCTGTTTGAGGACTTGTTTCCATGGTTGCATTGCTGCATTGGAATATCATTGTGTGTGACAAACTCGGTCTGACTTCCCGAAAACCTAAATTTTTAACAAGTTAGATGACACTTATTGAAGTGAATTGTGTGGCCTTTTTCATCATTTTCTTCAAGCTTTCGCATGAAATCATTAGATTTGCCCTATGGGGTGCCTAATACCCCCATCCAGTGGCTATACCCCAATGTGACAAACTCAGCAACAAACACACACAAGAAATGGTCACAATTTTGTGATTTTAAGCAACTGGGTTCTTTGACATCTGATTATACATATACATAAACTCAAAAGCCCATCTGAAACTTAAACACAAAAATACAGCCCTAGAAACAGTTTTGCGTTTTTAATTTGGTACAGTTTATCACATATTACCTCAAACGCGGATATAACTAGCACTTACGACATGTCCCCTAAAGCTGAATTGTGGCAGTACAACTTCAGCTTCCAGGTACACTTCGAAAATGTCTAACCCTGACCATTAGTTTTTCCTGATCAAGAAAATCCTGTGGGATATGTTGCTATACAACAAAAAGGTCTCAGACGCTGTATTGAAAAAGTAGTTAAATTGATATCACTCAATTTTATCAAATTTGAAATTATGTTTCTGAAATCTACTAATTTTTGTAATTTTTCACTAAAATAAAATTAGACATATTGATATACATTCCATTATTTCTGGTGGTCATTGATCATAGATATTGCTTCTCCACAAGGTAAGGTGCAATTGACACCAAAATTCAGTACATCTTATCGTCTGGTGCAAGCCATGTGACCTTTTCCTGTTCATAGATAGGGATGGAGTCTCAGAGGCCCCTGTGAACCATTTGTGTCACAAAATTTGTTTGACCCGGCAAAAATAGGGTGTATTTCACAAAGTGAGAATATTGAATAAAAATAACCTCCAGATATTAATTAACCATGTCAAGTTTATCAAATATACCAAAGAACACAAAAAGAAATGTTCACTTTTAGCGGTTGTTGAAAATCATGTATTATTTGGTAGTGCAAATGTAGATTAGATTATAAATTTCAAATGCTTTGTGCAACCTCCAAATATTAATCAATCTTGTTGAAATGTTGCATGTGTTTCTTTTACTTATGTGATCATCAATTTTAAATTTCAAATTGGGGATTTAGGGAATTTGTTTTAAATACAATTTTGGACCACCCTAATGTATATTTTTATGATGACATAAAATTGTTAAGACAAATGAAGAAAAACTCACCGAAATTGGAAGTAGTGATTGTGTGGAAGCTGTTGGAAATGGAACTTTTACAGTGCACTCTTCCATCATTCTTCTTGGATATTTTGCTCATTTGCTGTGTACTATAAAAGGCCTTGTGCCATTTCTCCACACCTTTAGTGCTCATCGACTTGTGAATGTTTTTCGCTAAATTCCTGGAAAATGAAAGTAATACAGGTCTGCACTGGTTGATAGATGCTTCAATGAACTGTAACTGAATGAAACAGACTACTTATCCTCAAAGGAGAGTTACAATGACTGACAACAAATTATAGAAAGTTATTTGAAATTGTGATGACTACTGTCTTTTGAAAAACAATAATGCGCTTCATTTGGAAAACATTGAGACAAATAGGTGTAATTACCTAAGTTAACAAACATAGAACAAAGTGAAATGACATTTGAGAGAATATACCATTGTAATCTTGATGGAGACCTCATTACAAAAATTCTTCCACCCCCCCCCCCAAATACCATGTCTGGTTCCGCCACTGAAATAGGTGTAAATACCTAAGTTAACATACATAGAACAAATTGAAATGACATTTGAGAGAATACCCAATGTAATCTTGATGGAGATCTCATTACAAAATACAAAAATTCTTTCCACAGCCTTCATAGTACAGAGTAGGCCCTATACGTATATACATATAGGGCCTACAACAGGGGCCAACCAGATGATAGTTGGGGGGGGGATCGATTTTACCCCTCGTATGAATTTATTATTTGTTTGCGAAGCATCGATGAACAATTTTTTTCGCATGGGAATGAACGACAAACTTTTAAATTGCAATTTTAACATTACAGTGGCCTAGCTACATGTGAAAACAAACTTTTTCATTTTCCACGTGCTGAATAAACTTTTTTGCAGCATGTTCAGTGTCAAGTTAGAAACTAACTTTTTTTTAACCAAAAGTCCATGCCCCCCCCCCCCAAGATCATCTGGTCGGCCCCTTATGAAACATACAACTATAGTTTTGTCAATGTTATTTTCAATACAGACCTAATATGGATTTTTGCAATTCTCCATGATTTCAATTTTGGAGTTTTAAAAATCTCTGCAATTTAGCATTTAGACGTCTAAGTTATGGCTCTTTAAATGACTTAACTCATTTGGAGTGTCAATCATATGAAATTTTGATAAAATCCAAAAAAACTGAAAAATGTTTTGGATTTATGACATTTTCCCTGCATTTTGGTTTCTCGCAAATTAATCTTAATGGACATTATATAGCTGAATGCAAATGTCTGTGATGATACAAGTTTAAAATACACAAAAATGTGAAAAGACTCATATTCTCAACATTTTCCTGTCTAATGTTATGCTATGCTATTTTCATACATATTTTTGTCATATTACTTTGTTCAAATTCAGAAACATATCCATGAGGAAATTGCTTTGTTACAAAACATGCAGATTGCACCTGTGTCAGAATAGGTGTTGAAAGCTGATGGTTTGCTGCCGCGCATCCTATGTTTTGTATTGTTTTTTTTTTTTTTGAAATATAAAAAATCAAAATGTGCAAGTAATTTTTGTGCTGACTGTATATTGACATTCTGATAAAGGTCTCAGTTATAAGACAATGCTCCTTTCCAGTTCATTAATGAATTCCAGTCTTGAATGCACTATCTTATAAAGAAAGCCATAAATTTACATGTCACCCATCCCCCCCCCCCCCTCTCTCTCCCCATGGGATAACTGAAAACAGGTGCAGTTGTCCCATTATGCCCTTATCAGTGGCTATAACTGCTGATACTGATATCTATTGTACCCTAAGTTTGTACCCCAATGGTCTAATCCAACTTATATCCTTGTAAATTTATCATGTGTCATCTACATATTATTGTATATCTTATTATATATATAATCTTAAAAGAAGAACAAATTTATCATTACATTGAGTTTCCTAGAAAACAAAGTGTCCTTTACATTGGTGTAAAAATCACTATTCTGAGTAGCAAAAGAAAGTTTAAAAAAAATTGGCATTCAATAGGCAATGTTGTATGACTTTCTATTGCTTTTGGTAATCTTTCTTTTAAGCAATGTCATGCATAGTATGCATAATTTATAAAAGTGACTCTGGAATAACATACATGTACAATACATGTAATAGTTTTAAAACAGAATACTTTGAAAGAACACAATAGCTTAATTCAGACTAATTCAGGTTCATTGAAAGTGGACAACTTATGTAAACTATTATATAATTAACATTTCCAAAAAAGAGCTAATTATATCATATATTAAAAGAACATAACGGCATCATCATTAAACAAATAATCTATAAATTGAATGTGTTGAAAGCAGGATGCATAATATGCTAATGAACAGCATGGAAAAGGTATATAAGACTCACCTTGACATAGTTGCAGCATATAAGAATAGGGATAGTGATACACTCTTCAAACAAGATGATGATCATCAGCTGCTTGCTTACTGTTGGAAGCACATGTGTAGAATGTGACCTGCAGCAGCTCTGGTCAGTCCATGCATGGCAGGCACCATGTGACTTCCCAAGATGCAACTTGCAACTTGCACCAAACAGGGTGCACAAGGGTGATGCACTTGAAATTGTCCAAGGTCAAAGGGGGTCAAAGGGCCTCAAATCCAGGGGCGGATCCAGGATTTTTCAAAAGGGGGGGCAGCAATACTTATAACATTGAAGTCTCTAATTTTTTTTTCCAAATAGCAATATGAAGGATTTATTTGACAAAGGGGGGGGGGCCTTGTACCCCCCCAGGTATTAGATGGTGTAATGTTTTAGCTTAAATATGAATGAATACCAGACTCAGACTCAGATTAATTTAATATCTAGGGTTTTTTTGCAAGGGGGGGGGTGCTTTTTGCAAATTAAGGATTATCTGTCTACCTCTTTATCTATACATGTATATCTCTTTATCTATATATCTCTTTATCTATCAATCTATCTATTCACCTGTATGCAGCCAATTCTTCTACCTTTATGTATATATCTATCTTTTTTTCACATTTCTTACATTGCTTAAAAATGAGTGTTGGTTATTTTTAGGCCTAAATATTATTATATATTTTAATAACATTCTTTCATTTTATAAACAATGTTAAAAATCAACTTTGTTTTCAACTTCAAGCACTACATTACACACATTTAAAATTTCTTTAGTTCTGAATAGGTGTGAAGTTAACTTAAAAGATATAATTGCTTTGAGAAAAGCATAACATAATCAAAACAAACACATTGACCACAGTTAATTCAATTGTACAAACAAATTTGCAGATTTCTACATAGCAATTAACAAAATAACAAAATGTACCATTTTAATTCAAATAACTGAAGTTTAATTTTATTTGCAACTTTCCTGGTTAAGTAAGATATGCATGAAACAAGGGGGGAGATTTGTTTCATAAAAATGCCTACTCATTTTAGATATTAAAACTTTTTAATTACACACCCCATGCCTTCATGTTCATGATAAAATCGATACAGTACCCTTTTTAAGGATACTTTTCTTGTTATGGGATGGGAAGACCCATTACCAAGGGTGCTAGGGTTCCATTTATACATAATCTGTCATAGACAGAAATTTACATAGACTGCTCTTTCTTATCTATTTTTTTTACTGTGGGCTGTTCTATATATCATATAGGCCTAGTGATTATTAACTGATACATTTACTTGATTTTGAAAGGAAGTTCATATCGTCCTCACTAAACTCTGTGCAAATCTATAGTCAAAATCTATAACATAGTTTAACAGAACAGCAGTTAAGGGGTATTTTATTATGATGAGAAGACAGGTCTTGGGTCTCCCTGGACAAGGGCAGGATATGTGATGACAAGACTATACTAGAGATTATCAGATAACAGGACACAGGATCTGACAAGTGTTTTATATCATAATTAGGATGACTAGACGTGACAAGAGTGGCCTTCAAAAGTGACTTTTGAGTTTTTAATTCACAAAATCATATTATTACATGACCACTATGCTAGAGCGATGCTGATTGGCCAAAATCAGTCACATGACGACATGATTAAAACTCATATTGCATGGTTCGAGTGCAATATGAGTTTTTTTCCAAAAAAAATTTTTTATAACTTTTTTTTTTTCAGATTTTTCCATATTGCATGGTTAAAGTGCAATATGAGTTTTCATAAAAAAATAATAAAAATTGCAAAATTGTTTTTTTATTCACATTGATTTTTCAGACTTTTTTTTTTCAGATACATTATATTCGAAGCATAGTGGTCATGTTATAAAACAAATGCGGCACTTATTATAATATTGGTGTCATATACTTTCTTTTATAGTCTTGTTGTGAATTATCCATTTGTAGCCAGGAAGTGAATCAAGTGATGCTTACGTAAGGCTGACACAGCCCCATTGGGGAAATATGCAGTATTCTTTTAGGACACCCTTTGTCCTTTTATCTCTTGTTTGATAGGTTTTTGTCTGAGTATTTCTTGACTGAGTTTTCTTTGTCTGAAAATTGCTTGTCTGATCTTATCTTGTTTGATTATTACTTGTCTGAATTCCTTTCGTCTGGTTCATTTATTCATTCACATACATATATGAAATACATGGAATAAAATTAAGTACATTTTAAAATAGACAGTAATCGACAATACAAATAAAAACAATTATATAGTACAAACAACATTAAAAATAAAATCAAGCTCTTTAGCATAAAAACCTTCAATAAAAGCGCAGCTGCTTCTCACATCACACATATCAAATCACAGTCACAATATTCAACTAATTTCAATAGTCTCTGGCCTTTCAAAATCACATTATGCGTATCACACTCTTACTGTCTCTTGTACACATACGAGCTAGGAAAGACACTTTTTCATTCTTGCTTTTCTCCATTTTCATGACTAACTTGATGAATCTCGCATAAATTTGCCTGAGCGCTGTAGGTCTTTCCAACAGTTGTGGCAGAAAACGTCTGTGTGTTGTATATGGCAGGTGAAGAACACGTCTCACACAGCGATTCCAACACGTCTGAAACTCTGCAACAGCAGCATCAGAGAAACGCCAGGCCTCACTGCCATAAAAATGGGCACATTGTGTGTTGAATACATTTTGGACAACTTCTAGCTTACTTCTTCCAAGTGTTACAACCACTGAGTTAGTTCTTTGAATTAAGTCACTTTTCTTCTTTCTCACATCTATATTCTCCCGGAGAGTGGCCTCAAAATAATTCCCTAGATGTTTAACGCTATCAATCCATTGTAGTTGTGTTCCCTTCAAGTAAACACATGGAGGCACAGGTTTCCTCTTCCTTCTAAACAGGACACCCACTGTTCTTAATGGGTTGTAGGTTACACTAAACTTGTCACCAGAGGCTTCACAAATTTCAAGCATTTGTTTCAGACCACGAACACTTGGAGCGCACAGGGTAATATCATCAGCATAACAAAGGGCTCCGTAAAAATGGCGACCAATGCGACATCCAACACCTTGCTTCTCAAGTTCAAGTAACAAAATATCCATATATACACAGAACAATAATGGTGACATTACACCACCTTGACGAATACCATTAGTTGTCTGAAACGGCTTCGATTTACTGCTTCGCCAAACAGTTCGTAAAGACTGACGTTTATACATGTCCATCATCATACGTAACACAATAGGAGGCATGCCTCTGTCAATCAATATGCTAAATAGTTGCTCATGTCTGACCTTGTCAAATGCCTTTGAGGCATCAATAAAACAGGTATACACCTCTGCGTTAGGGGAGAGCGGGGCATGATGGGCCCCCGGGGCATGATGGGTTCGGGCTTTAACTCCAAAGTTTAACACTGGAGGAAGCTGATGTTTGTTGTTTAGAATACCTTTTGCTAACCTTTATTGAAGAAAAAAATGCATAGTTCAGATACCAATACTTTAGCAGATATTGCCCTTTCTAGGATTTTGAAGCCCTAACAACTTTTTTTCCTGATTTTCCAAGTGCATTGTGATTATGTGTAAGTGACATTTTAACAACTGTCTTGTTTTACTTCCACAAAGAGATATATCAACATTTTGAATGAAAACTCTTTGATTTGACTTTATTCTTGGAAACTGGTGTCTGAGGGCATTTATGAAAAATGAAGTTTGGGGCATGATGGGTCTCTTGATTGGGGCATGATGGGCCGAGGTCCATCATGCCCCATTTGAACTAAGCATATGTATTTCTTGCAATACAAGAGTTGAAGATTGGCGAGAATGGACAATATTGCCTATTTCAATATCTATTGGTATCATCTTATTTACTACATCAGGTATAGAATTAAGAACATAATTTGTGTGCAAAATCACCTCTTATGATGTTAAATTTACCAATTTTGATTGTTACCTGCATTTTTTAGATAAAAAGTGATTATGATTTGCTGAGTTGGTTCAATAACTACTCTTTATCATGTAATGCAAGTGTTTTATTAAGAATATTAGAATTATTTTAGTTTTACAACTATAATGCCGTAAGTATTGACCAAAATTTGAAGCTGCCCATCATGCCCCAACAAGGTGCCCATCATGCCCCACCCTTGCGGGGCATGATGGGCACCTGCCAAAAAATTAAAAGTGCTTATAACTCAAACATTATTTCATTGAGCATAACAAGATTTTCTATGCTTAAAGTAGAACCTAATGCAAAACCAGTCAGCAACAAATAGTAATTTTTGTTGGCATAGTAATGACATGGTGGACCTTCAAAGTTAATGTGCCCATCATGCCCCGCTCTCCCCTATTATTTAGATAATATGATATCACTTCTTTCAAAGTTAGACTGCACATAAGTAGAGTCAAGGAGGGTAAATCCGTCCACTTTTGGCAAAAAACCTATTTCCCAAACAATGGGAATAGATTTAAAAAATTTAAAGTAGTCCAGTGGAAGGAGCATATTCTGTGCTACGATTAACAACCAAAAGGTAAAAAAATTCAAATAATTTTTGATGAAACTATGGCAACCAGAAATGAAGGTTGGGGCTGGTAAATCCGTCCAGGTTGCTGGTAAATTCGTCCAGCAAGGATGGTAAATGCGTCCACAGGGCATAATACAGCCCCCACCTATCATATCTTATACATTTTTGAAATGTTGCAATTTATCAATTTTCACCAAGGATTTTGGGTTGATCTAAGAATAATGGGACAATGATTACACGAAAAACAGAAGAATTAAATAATAGATGTCAAGTTTTATACAATCATTTCAATCGATTGCCCTAATAACAATTGCAAATTTATTTACACCAATCAAAGTGGTATCAATTGTTCCAATCTAATTTCTGTAATCAATTATATGCCAATTATGATTATTGCAAGTCATACAAGTACTCTGATGTAGGTGGACGGATTTACAAAACACCCAATCAATCCAGTTTTAATATGAGGATGACAATTCCGTCCACTTTCATTTCACTTGTATTTCCTTCCAAAGTGTCACAACTGAGTCATTTTTTAAAAATTCAATAAAAATAATAAATTTTCTATCTTATTCATTGATTATTACATGAAATGCATTTGTCTGTTGATTTAAATAGGCCTACAAGGCCAACCAACCAAAATTCACAAAATGGCTGATGACGTCACGGAGTTTGATTGTCTTTTATCTTTTGTTGTTAAATAGACCCAAAAAATTATTTAAAATGCTAAAAACCGCAAAATCTATTAAAACTGAATTTCTCTTGCTTTTAAAACTCACAAAACTTCAACAGATGTATTTTTATCCCCACATTAGAGGGTGGACGGATTCAGAATCCTGGACGGATTTACCATCCTTGACTCTATATATATATATATATGCTCCCTTCAAGCGTGTGAAAAAGGAGTAGCCACTCAGATTAAACTCCAATCCCCCCCCCTCAACCAATGTATGAGCAGCTTGACTAAGCACCTGCGGGACTTTCTGATGTCAGACCACTATTTTGCAAAATGTTTTGTTATTTGATTAGTCTACAAATATGAAATCATCCGTAATAAAGGCTATGTACTACAAGCCAATATAATACCAGAATCTGTCCAACATATTTCTATGAAGTTTTATTTAGCTATTAATTTCCAATTATCATATTTGTCATTCATTTGAATATTTAAAATTTATGTTGTAACAAACGTCATTGATATTTATAATTTCTGAAAGGAATGAGGTTGAAATTCTTTATCATGTGCATCTGATACCTGGAGTAAACAACAAGTAATCAATCAATCAATCTATCTATCTATCTATCTATCTATCTATCTATCTATCTATCTATCTATCTATCTATCTATCTATCTATCTATCTATCTATCTATCTATCTAACTAACTAACTAACTAACTATCTATCTATCTATCTATATATATATCCTTCGTATCAATCAATCAATCTATGGTCTACTTATAATAAACGAAGCAATCAATCAATCCATTGATAAGTTAGTCAATCAATGAATCTTATCTATCTATCTATCTATCTATCTATCTATCTATCTATCTATCTATCTATCTATCTATCTATCTATCTATCTATCTATCTATCTATGGATGATGTTAAAGGTGCAGCCCACAAATTAAGTTTTCAGTTAAAACTTGCATATATACATATATAATAAACTTCATAAACACTGGCAATGACTTTATTTCTTCAGTCCAGTTCATCCAGGACATTGAGGTCAGTTCATGGACCAATGCTTCTGTAGCCAGATATCACTGCACATGTGCACAGTAATTGGCATCACACATTTATCAGTTGAGCCCTTCCTGCTCATTGAAATTTATCTGCTTGCTTCTCAGGGTAAGCTGATCCCACTGATAACCCTTCAGTGATCTATTTAACTTCACACAGTGTCTTTCCAGATAAGATAATAATTAAGCTATCAGTGTATGCAGGTCTAAAGACTGAAATTAAAAGCAAGTTTTGATGTGCTATAAAACTTACTTGGAGAAAATAAGAAACTGAAAGAGGAAATGGAAAAGGGAAAAGAAAAGGCAGTACACTTAAATTTCTTCCTGCACCAGCATTTTCGGCAAAAAAATCTGCAGTTCTGCAGGAAACTGCAGAATTCTGCAGTTCGGCAAAAAATTCTGCAATTCTGTAGGAAACTTCAGAATTCTGCATATTTTTATTTGAAACTGCAGAATTCTGCAGATTTTTTTGAAACTGCAGAATTCTGCAGCTTCCGACAGAATTCTGCAGTTAGCTGCAGAAGTGCATAAAACCTCCCAAGATGCATAACTCCAACAGAATTACAGATTTTGCTGCAGAAACCTTTCAGAAACACTGCAATGACTGAGGACTACCAAAACCCCGACCCCCCAAACCACAACCCCCCAAATCAATGTTTCCTTGGTAGCAGCAAGCCCAATGTCAAAGAGGTTTGAACTGTACAGATGCAATACACTGGAGGAAGTAACAGAGGTTCAGAAATCATGCAGGGAGCTTCATAACTGGGTCATTCTCAAATTTCGGGACAATTTGCGTCACTCTAGCTCCCTGACATTAATTTGAACGCGATTAATATCTGAAGCATCACTCTGCATCTGTCATTCATCTTTCTATTTAGGACCACTGCATTTGGAACAAAAAGTGATTCATTGGACCTTTTTTTTTGTGCATTATGTACAGGAATTCGTGCAAAATCAATGGTTTTTCCCTGTCACTGGACCTGACATGACAAAATCAAGTGTTTATTTTCCTCCTAATGTACCATTATATTCAAAGTTTCTTTGCACAATTCATGAGAATATAACTTTGAATTTATATTTAGTTCACATTCAAATTTTTTTGGTCTTATTTCATTGATTAAATTGATACAATAAACGTGTCACTAATTTATGTCAATTTTTTTGTCAATTTGTCAATTTTTTTGTCCACTCCGTTACTTGACATAGCTCGGTTTCGTTATTCTTTTTTATGAGCTATTTTCAATGAATATCATCAGACGCATGTGCGCAATAGTACCACTGCCTTGCAGACTTCATAAAACATGTATTCAATAAATTAAGACAAAAATATTCATAGAAAATGTTTTAGGTCTCACCAAAATGTCCCCTCCGTTTCCTTAATTTCCAAGCTTACCAAATGATAGTTTTAAAGAGTGATTTCATGTATGTATTGCTGAGTGTGACAGCTTTTAATAGTCTGCAATTATTTTATCTTATCTCCTAAATAAAATGCGGTAATGAGCGAAAAAGCAAAAAATTGTTCCCCTCCGTTACCGTCCACTCCGTTACCAGATCAAAATAAGAAATCGACATTTGGACCAAAAAATCTACTGATATGAGATGAAGTACTTCTGAAAATAATAGTAACACCAATATTTTATTTTTTTTCCTTTTGTTGTTGTTCCTGCAGTCAATTTTTTACATCAAAATTCCCCTCCGTTACCACATTGTCCCCTCCGTTACAGGACATGTTTGCTATACCCTTTGTCCCGAAATTTGAGAATGGCCCATCTGCAGAATTCTGCAGCGTCCTGCAGATTTTTTTTTAAACTGCAGAATTCTGCTTTTTTTTTTCAGAATTATGCAGTTTTTTTTTGCAGAGCTGCAGAAGTGCATAAGACCTCCCAGGCTGCATATCTCCAACAGAAATTTTTCAGAAACGCTGCAGTGACAGAGAACTACCAAAAACTCTGATCGCCCAAACAACAATCCCCCACACCACGTTCCCTTGGTAGCGGCAAGCCCCATGTCAGAGAGGTCTGAAGATGCATTGCAATAAACTACAGGAAGAAACAGAGGTTCAGAAATCATGCAGGGAGTTGCAGAACTGCAGAATGCTGCAGCTTCCGGCAGATCTTTTTGAAACTGCAGAATTCTGCTTTTTTTGTAGAACTGCAGAGAGAAATTACATATTCCTCAGAAAAGGGGGAGGAAGAGAAGAAGACTTAGTAAGAATGGAAGATAATAATGATACAAAAAGGAGCAGACAAAGAAATGAAGACAAGTTGTGAAAATTGGGAAGTCAGGCAAAGGAAGGAAAGATCAGAGGAATGAAATGAGTCATGGAAAGTGAGAAACATAAGAATAGAAGAGTGAAAAGATATGTGTATAATGGAGAAAAGAAGGAAGGTTAAGAATAAGAGTTTTTGTAAATGGCAAATGAAACAGTGGATGTTTGCACTCAAACAAGGGAAATACACTCTTGCTCAGAAATATATATGGAATACAGGCAGAAGTCAAAAAGACACTATTTCATGATGGGTGCTGCAAACAGACTTATAACATTTTTTTAGATAGATTGGGTCAACTTAGCATCACAAAGTGAAAATTTTATGAACTTGGATGAAATCTTAAAAATTGGGGTCAATATTGGGATGAAATCTTAAAAATTGGGGTCAATAATTTAAACAATGAAAGAAGAATCCATGGATCGAAAACCAGCCTTTGGCGATTGTATATTTGGGATTGAAATCATGAAGAGGGTGAATTATATATTATTACATGGATTGTTTTGTATTGAGCAGTGATTACCAGACTGATAGTGTTTGCTGCAAGCCATAAAGACTTTGAGGTGAACCCCTTAGCAAATGCCTATACCAAATTTCAGAACTGTAAGGGAAATACTAAAGTCACAGTGGGCAATTCTAAATATGGCGGCCATTTAGGCAGCCATCTTGGATTTTTTCCAAAAATTTCTGAGTGGAACCCCAAAGGGAATCCCTATACCAATTACCAAATTTCATAAATCTAAGTGAAATACTGAAATACTGAAGTCACAGTATGCAATTCAAAACATTGGTGGCCATTTTGGCAGCAGTCTTGGATTTTTCAAAAATTCCCGAGGGGAGTCCATAAGTGAATCCCTATACCAAATTTCATAAATCTGAGTGAAATACTAGAGTCATAGTGGGTATTTCAAAATGCGTTGGCCATTTTAGCAGCCATCCTGGATTTTTCAAATAGATTTTGAGGGGAACCCCTAAGTGAATCCCTGTACATAATTTCATAAATCAAAGTGAAAATAGTAAAGGCTCAGTGGGCAATTCAAAATGTGGCGGCCATTTTGGCATCCATCTTTGATTTTTCCAAAAATTTCTGAAAGATACCTCTAATTGAATTCTCATACCAAATTTCATAAATCAAAGTGAAATAGTTAAGTCACAGTGGGCAATTCATAACATTGGTGGCCTTTTTGGCAGCCATCTTGGATTTTTCCAAAAATTTCTGAGAGGCATCCCTAAATGGATACCTGTACCAAATTGTATAAATCTAAGTGAAATACTAAAGTCACAGTGGGTATTTCAAAATATGTTGGCCATTTTGGCGGCCATCTTGGATTTTCCCAAATATTTTTGAGGGGAATCCCTAAGTGAATCCCTGTACCAAATTTCATCAATCTAAGTGAAATAGTAAAGTCACAGTGGGCAATTCAAAAGACGGCCATTTTGGCATCCATCTTTGATTTTTCCAATAATTTCTGAGGGGTCCCCTAAGTAAATCCCTATACCAAATTTCACTTGTAAGTGTGTGAAATGGGTGATCAATTAATCCTCCATTCAGTCAAAGCTAAACTGAACTGCTTAAGTTGTTGAAGCAAATTGTTTCTTTGCAAATTTTCTGTACTAACCAAATATCTTATATGTCTTATATGCATAGTGAGGATTATATCTTGCAAAGCAAATAATATTATAAAAAGTGTTAAATAAAAAACTATTCTGATTCTTGTGCTTACTATTCTGATTCTATTTACTGTAGACCAATGATGAGTACTTACATTCAGCTGCAATTGAGCATCAATGACCTCACAACAAGTCCTATCAAATACATTGAAATTATATTATAGTCAATTTGTCATTGAGCAACTTGTGACCTCACTGGAGAGTGATATGACTTGGTCAGTGACTGTGGTTCATAATGTTCATAGGAAGTAGGCTATAGGACATGACCTCACTAACTGCTTACAGGTCATAGAGTTGAACATGGCATGGATGGGTTTATGACCTCACAAGGAACATTTCAGTCCAATTCTGTAAGCACTTGTTTTTCATCTACTGTAACAATGTGGGATGGTTGATTGCCAGCCCAGTTCATGTGTGGGGAATGTAAGCCTGTGGCTGATAATGTATATCATCACTATTTCCTCATTCCAGATAAGGAGGGTGATAAAGTATTTAGCGAACTGATATCCTCAGTGAAACAGATAAAGCAATTAGTATGGGAGAATATTATGCAGTGGCATAACCAGAGGGGGGGAGCAGGGGCAGAGGAGGGACTCCAGGGGAGCACCCATCCTCCCCCCTGCCCCTGTAGCCATCATACCCCATTCTTGCTCCCCCCCCCTCCCACTAGGATAGCTAATATTTGTCAGAAACACATTTTCCAACACATGAAATAGCCCCCCCCCCCTCTAATGCACAGAGAAGTTTTATTAATCATTAGCTAGCTAAATCATATTATAACATGTGATTCATTTCATATTCAAAACGGACAACAAGAAAACAAATTAAAGTTACATAATATTTAAAACCTGCTGATTATGTAATTATGAGCAATTGATTTACTTGGAAATCATGTTATTGTTTTTCTATTACTATTATGTAATATCAACAATCTAGCATAGACTTAAACTTGGCAGCTCTCAGTGTAATTTGGATAATCTGTCAATTCTATTTACCTATAACCCTATTTATCTGTAATCCTGATTATTGATTATCTATCTATCTATCAATCTATCTATCTATCTATCTATCTGTCTATCTATCTATCTATCTATCTATCTATCTATCTATCTATCTATCTATCTATCTATCTATCTATCTATCTATCTATCTATCTATTTATCTATCTATATATCTATTATCTATTCTATTCTTGGTCTATTTTATCTTTCTAGTCTAAATTTCTCTCTATTTTTCTTTACATCTATCTGTCCTTCAAATTTTTGGAACTAATAACATAACAGCTTTTCATACATTGAATATGATGAAAATAAAAGTTATCATTTACATACTACATTATATGTACTAATATTTGTTGAAGGCAATTGATTTTGCTTTAAGGTACGCACAAGGCATACTTACAAAATCAGATGAATGGTCTGTCAGATCCTCAAGGGTAAAGGGATAGGCTAGAAGGATGAAACATATAGTCCCTT
The DNA here is from genome assembly GCA_026936325.1 of Platynereis dumerilii. Lineage (NCBI taxonomy): Eukaryota > Metazoa > Annelida > Polychaeta > Phyllodocida > Nereididae > Platynereis > Platynereis dumerilii. Next base: position 42,669,216 of record JAPTHN010000009.1, read on the forward strand.
GCCTAAGTCTCAAAAGAGCCTTATTTTAGAAGTTGGCTGCACCCCATGTCAAACATTTTGACTCTGGTATCATTTTGTAGCAAATATTCTCTAGTTTAAGAATCTGCCTGTTGCCAAGATGGCAAATTTCCTGCAACATGCTTAATTTTGCATCATATGAGACAAGGTTTCGGTGTCATAAATTGACGCTTTCACTGGCGTCACGACGACTCTCTATGCTTAAACAGCCATTACTCAATCAAATATTATGCCATTGCATAAAATTATACACCAAAATAATGCCAACAAGTTGCTCTATCTTATGGTATCCATGTCATGTGTCTGGGGTACTTATGTTGGTTTTTATGATGACAGACATGAACCATAACTTGATCTGCAAAATATAATTTTCCGAATCACACCTATCAAAATTTAAAAGTTTTCTAACGGACACAATATTAAACCCAAGTCTCTTGAATGAATTTTAATTGGTAGTCAATATTGTTAGCTTTCATTTGGCACCTTGATTTGTATGTTTATTACAATACTTAATCCATTAAAAATTCAACAAACGTTGCTTCCCATGCTCGGAAATTGCTGTGCGAGCTTAAAATCAGCACATATATATTCAATTTCAGCTGCTCTCATCACCAGATTGACTATTTTAAACAAACAAATTGATTATGGATGGATAGGCCTGAGTCTCTGCTTTAATTTGACACCATGATTTCCATGTTGACTTGAATTTTAACCATGGAAAAGAAGTTAAATATTGCTATTAAGGCTCGGAAATCGCATTAAAAGCATAGATTTGTCAAATATATATTCAATTTACAGTGCTTTCATCCCAAGTTGAACCATTATAGACCAACAAATTTATTATGAATTAATAGGCCAGAGGCTCAGCTTTCATTTAGCATCATGATTTGTATGCTTACTTGGATTCATAATCATGGAAAAGAAGAAAAATGTTTCTGTTCAGGCTCGGAAATTGCAAAATTGAGCACAGAATTGCCACATAGATATTGCACTTCCACTGCTTTTACCAGGAGTTAACATATCTAAACCAACAAATTGAATATGGATGGATAGGCCTGAATCTAAGCTTTGATTTGACACCACTATTTGCATGTTCACTTGAATTTACAACCATGAAAAAGAAGAAAGATGGTTCTTTTCGGGCTCGGAAATTGCATTTTGAGCATGAAATTGCCTCATTTATATTGCATTTTCACTGCTTTCATCAGAAGTTAACCATTCTAGACCAACAAATTGAATATGGATAGATAACCCTGAATGATGGTTTTGATCTGGCAATATAATTTGCATGTTCACTTGGATTTATAACCATGGAAAAGAAGGAAAATATTTCTGTTAAGGCTCAGAAATATCAAAATTGAGCATAAAATTACCACATGTATATTGCATTTCAACTGCTTTCATCGGTAGTTAACCATTCTAAACCAAAAAAAAAAAAAGGAATATGTATGGATAGCCCTGAATTTCAGCTTTGATTTGGCACTATGATTTGCATGTTCACTTGAATTTATAACCATGAAGAAGAAAACTGTTTCTGTCCAGGCTCCGAAACTGCAAAATAGAGCACGAAATTGCCACATACACTGTATATATATTGCATTTCCACTGCTTTTATCAGTAGTTAACCATGCTAAACCAACAAATTGAATATGTATGGATAGCCCTGCATGTCAGCTTTGATTTGCCACTATGATTTTCATGTTCACTTGAATTTATAACCCTGAAGAAGAAGAAAACTGTTTCTTGTCAGGCTCGGAAATTGCAAAATTGAGCACAGAATTGCCACATATATATTGCACTTCCACTGCTTTTACCAGGAGTTAACATATCTAAACCAACAAATTGAATATGTATGGATAGCCCTGAATGTCAGCTTTCATTTGGCACCATGATTTACATGTTCACTTGAATTTATAACCATAAAGAAAGAAGAAAACTGTTTCTGTTCAGGCTCGGAAATAGCAAAATTGAGCATAAAATTACCACATGTTTATTGCATTCCAACTGCTTTTTCCAGGAGTTAACATATCTAAACCAACAAAGTGAATATATATGGATAGCCCTGAATGTCAGCTTAGATTGGACACCATGATTTACATGTTCACTTGAATTCATAACCATGAAGAAGAAGAAAACTGTTTCTGTTCAGGCTCGGATATAGCAAAATTGAGCATAAAATTACCACATGTTTATTGCATTCCAACTGCTTTCATCAGTAGTTAACCATTCTTAACCAACAAATTGAATACGTATGGATAGCCCTGAATGTCAGCTTAGATTGGGCACCATGATTTACATGTTCACTTGGATTTATAACCATGAAGAAGAAGAAAACTGTTTCGGTTTAGGCTCGGAAATCGCATTAGAGCCATAGAATTGTCACATATATGCATTCATCAAAGATGAACCATTGTAAACCAATGAATTGAATATGGATTGTGTATGTGTTAATTTTGGCCTCAATTTTGCTATTTCCGGGCCTGAACAGAAACATTTTTCTCCTTCTTCACGGTTATAAATTCAAGTGAACATGCAAATCATAGTGCCAAATCAAAGCTGACATTCAGGGCTATCCATCCATATTCAATTGGTTGGTTTAGAATGGTTAACTACTGACGAAAGCAGCGGAAATGCAACATAAATGCGGCACTTTTATGTTCAAAATGCAATTTCCAAGCCTGAACAGAAACATTTTTCCTCTCCTTCTGCATGGTTATAAATCCAATTGAACATGCAAATCATAGTGGCAAATCAAAGCTGACATTCAGGGCAATCCATCCATATTCAATTTGTTGGTTTAGAAATGTTAACTCCTGATAAAAGCAGTGGAAGTGCAATAAATATGTGGCAATTCCATGCTCAATTTTGCAATTTCCGAGCCTTGACAGAAACATTATTCTTCTTTTCCATGGTTATGAATTCTAGTGAACATGCAAATCATGGTGCCAGAACAAAAGCTAACATTATGGGTTATCCATCCATATTCAATTTGTTGGTTTAGAATGGTTGGCTACTGATGAAAATAGTGGAAATGCTATATATATGTGGCAATTGTATGTTTAAAATGCAATTTCCGAGCCTGAACAGAAACAGTTCCTGAACAGAAATAGTTTTCTTCTTTTTCAGGGTTGAAATTCAAGTGAACATGAAAATCATGGTGCCAAATCAAAGCTGACATTCAGTGCTATCCATCCATATTCAATTTGTTGGTCTAGAAAGGTTAACTTCTGATGAAAGCAGTGAAAATGCAATATAAATGAGGCAATTTCATGCTCAAAATGCTATTTCCGAGCCCGAACAGAACCATATTTCTTCTTTTTCATGGTTGTAAATTCAAGTGAACATGCAAATAGTGGTGTCAAATCAAAGCTTAGATTCAGGCCTATCCATCCATATTCAATTTGTTGGTTTAGATATGTTAACTCCTGGTAAAAGCAGTGGAAGTGCATTATATATGTGGCAATTCTGTGCTCAATTTTGTATTTTCCGAGCCTGAAGAGAAACATTTTTCTTCTTTTCCATGATTATGAATCCAAGTAAGCATACAAATCATGGTGCCAAATGAAAGCTGAGACTCAGGGCTATTCATTCATAATCAATTTTTTGGTCTATAATGGTTCAACTTGGGATGAAAGCACTGTAAATTGAATATATATTTGACAAATCTATGCTTGTAATGCGATTTCCGAGCCTTAATAGCAATATTTAACTTCTTTTCCATGGTTAAAATTCAAGTCAACATGGAAATCATGGTGTCAAATTAAAGCTAAGATTCAGGCCTATCCATCCATACTCCATTTGTTTGTTTAAAATAGTCAATCTGGTGATGAGAGCTGCTGAAATTGAATATATATGTGCTGATTTTAAGCTTGCACAGCAATTTCCGAGCATGGGAAGCAACGTTTGTTGAAATTTTAATGGATTAAGTATTATAATAAACATACAAATCAAGGTGCCAAATGAAAGCTAACAATATTGACTACCAATTAAAATTCATTCAAGAGACTTGGGTTTAATATTGTGTCCTTTAGAAAACTTTTTAATTTTGATAGGTGTGATTCGGAAAATTATATTTTGCAGATCAAGTTATGGTTCATGTCTGTCATCATAAAAACCAACATAAGTACCCCAGACACATGACATGGATACCATAAGATACAGCAACTTGTTGGCATTATTTTGGTGTATAATTTTATGCAATGGCATAATATTTGATTGAGTAATGGCTGTTTAAGCATAGAGAGTCGTCGTGACGCCAGTGAAAGCGTCAATTTATGACACCGAAACCTTGTCTCATATGATGCAAAATTAAGCACGTTGCAGGAAATTTGCCATCTTGGCAACAGGCAGATTCTTAAACTAGAGAATATTTGCTACAAAATGATACCAAAGTCAAAATGTTTGACATGGGGTGCAGCCAAATCTGAAATCCAGGTCCTCAGGCAAGGGACTAATAGTTAAATAACCCTCCCCCCCCCCCTCAATCCTGCATATGCCCTAAACAGTAGCTGACCACTTACAAAGCTGCTAATTAGGCATACTCCTATCTGTCACATCCCACCTGGCCCTGACAGTTACTGACCTGTTCAATCTTGAAGCCACACTGATGGAGAAATGACCTTATCAGTGACTGGTGTTGTCATCTGGTGAGTTTTAGACAAATTATGTTTCAGGAATATTGTTAATAGTTGTACAGCTGTATTAGGCTGCCATTTTATTTAGGCACCGAGAAACCTCTACTAACTAAGCAAAGCATCCTTGATTATGGGCAGTTCACAATGTCATGATCCATATGTTAGCCCTGTCATATCATTGCCATGTGTTTAGTGGTCCCTAAGTTATAAGACCACCCTTTTGTGGTTATACAAGCAGTGTTCCCATGGTCACTGAAAATTGTTAAAAGTCTTTAAAAAAATTGGTCCTGAAATGTGCTGGAGAAGTCCTTGAAAAGGTGAAAACAGCAAAAACAATCAGGTGGTTCTGGAATACTGGTTTTCAGCAGAAAAGAGTCTGAGAATTGAATGTTGCATGGATGTCACTTGTGCTGGCGATGTTCTCATAACAAAGAGCGTGGATTGCTGTGAGAATTTTTTTTTCTTTTTCAGAAATGCCCCTTGCGGCCCTGTAAATTTATAAGTTCCATCCTGAAATATCCTGGAACAGTCTTTGAATGGAGTCTAATGATGCAGTGATCATTGTGTACCCACCAATGCACATCTATATTTAAATTATTCAAATGGAATATACAAAGAGCTAATTAAGTTGATCTATAAGTTGTTTGTTGCCAGCTGGGAGAATTTTTTATATGTAACCTGGCTAGCAAGATAGCCAGCTGGGAAAGTACTTGTCAGCTGGCTGAAGTTCCCAGCTGGGAAAATCAGATCAGTTGACTCAGCCTGGCTAGCAACAGGTTCAAAATGTCCTCTGGCTGGCTAGCACCCAATTCAGTACAGCTGGCTAGCAAGTACCAAAAAGTGAATAATAGATACATGCTTCGTAGGGTGGGCTGTTTTACAGTCTTTACCTCATGAAACACCTAGAAACAAAATTTCAGGCTCCTAGCTTGTTTTCTCTAAATCTGGTCGTGGTGTGCCCCTGTGTTCTAGAAATGGCACTCAGAAACAAGAATGTTGACAAACTTGACAATCTTAAACTAGAACTGTGTACAATTCATAGGCGAAATTGTACATATGAATTAATATATTAAAGACAATAGACATGTTGCTTCAGGGTTTATTAAAAAACTAAGAAATACTGACCTAGGCATGAGGCCAAAGAATAGAATGCATGTAAATCCTAGAATATAAATTGGTTCACATTCCTTCGTACAATGTTGTGTTGTTGTTCTTTAGTCCATGGGTGAATGGTTTTATTACCAGAAAATAGACATTTTCTGGCATAAAAGTTATTTTTCTCATACTCATTTCTTTCTTTTTCAAGATTTCTCACTTCCTTTTGTCCATTTATCTATCTTTCACCTTCTTCTGCTTCTACTCTTCTTTTACTCAGTCAATTTCTCGCATTCTTGGAATCCATTATTTTTCTTTCAGTCAATTTCTCAATTTCTCACTTTCTTGAATCCATTATTCTTCTTACAGTCAATTTCTTACATTCTTGGAATCCATTATTCTTCTTTCAGTCAATTTCTCACATTCTGGGAATCCATTATTCTTCTTACAGTCAATTTCTTACATTCTTGGAATCAATTATTCTTCTTTCAGTCAATTTCTCACATTCTTGGAATCCGTTATTCTTCTTTCAGTCAATTTCTCACATTCTTGGAATCCATTATTCTTCTCTAAGTTTCCCGCCTCCTTCTTCCTCTTTTCCTTCATAAGTGCTTCTTCTTTTCTAATAATTTCTGTTACCTTTATTTTCCCATTTTCTTCTTCTCGCTGCTGCTGATGATGCCTATTCTTCTTCTCATGTCTCTTCAAAATATTCTCCAATTTGTTCTTCACCTCTCCCTGTATGATGTAGTAGTAATTTATCATTGCTACATTGTTTAATTAGTTGAATTATTTGATTTTTTAAAATAATTTGATCATCATTATTGTGTCACAACATGTGTTATATTGCATTGTATATGTTACATTATTGTTGTAATGCAAGTTGTTTACTGCTGCAGGGGTTAATAATAACTTAATACCCTTTTCGTCTGACTTCAATGGACTGACCAACAGCACCCTAAGGTCAGCTATCTTGGGTTGAGGGTTGCAGGCAGCAGCAGATGCTCAAAGGTCAGAGCACCACCACCAGTTACACTGTTCACATGTATATATGTATATATATATTTTGTATCATGGAGTGTTTCTGCTGTCTCTCCGGGCCTGTGATTGGGAGGGCTTTAGCTGAGAACCAGCTTGCAAATGATATCCATCAGGTGGCAGCATAGTCCAGTCAAGATTAAAAGATTAAAGCTAGATGGAGCTGAATCTTGTAAAAAGACATGCAGTGCCACAAACTCTGACAGAAGTAATCTTTTGAAAGAGGTGTTTCTGAATAAATGTATAAAACCAATGACTGATCTTTATTCATCCTGGAAGTAATAGTTAAATGTGTGAGCCAAATCTTAATCCTGCCACACATTTATTGGGAGCAATTTGGTGCTGTGATCAGTATGAATAAGATCTGTCATGGTTTTAAATTTATTCAGAAACACTCCAATAGCATGATACAAAATATTATACATGTGAACACTGAACAGTGTAACTAGTGGTAGTACTCTGGCTCTCTGCTGCTGCTGCTGCTGCTGCTGCTGCTGCTGCTGCTGCTTCCTGCAACCCTCAACCCAAGATAGCTGACCTTAGGGTGTTGTTGGCTTCTGAATCACTCCATTGAAGTCAGAAGAAAAGGGTATTAAGTTACTATTAACCCCTGCAGCAGTAAACAACTCACATGACAATAATATAATATATATAATGCAATATAACATATTGTGACACATTAATGATGATCAAATAACTAACGCACAACAATCATATATATAATTAAAGTAATTAAACATAGTAGCAATGATTAATTACAAATGGTCCAATGTCACAAGTTGGTAAAATTTGGAATTTCTAGTGAAATTGGCCAAAAAATTGATAATCACCAGTTGACGGATACAGGGGGGCCTAGGGGGCACGGGCCACCCCTAGACCACTGAGATTAATAATAGTAATTTGAAGAGAATATGCAGCGACGCGGGCCTGCGAATGCCGAAACACATCCGGCCCCCCCCAGATGACCCTGTCTTTATCCATCACTGAACACTGATGTGCTTCCTATGTATTAATACCATAAAACGGGGTTACTTTGGCCGTTTCGGAGCACCAAATTTGTGTTCTGTGAAAGACTGTTTGTTCATATATCAACAGTCTTGTGCCATAACATAGCCAATATGTTGAGGTTTTCATCTGTCAAAAATCTTTCCAAAATCTTTGATGGTTCTATATTTTATAACATAATTACAGGGTCGGCCAAAGTAACCCCAGATTTGAGGTAACTTTGGTGGCCATGGATTTTTGGCATGTAATACCATGTACCGCAGTATAATTTAACTAGTTATGTTATTTTGGCCACCAAACTAGCCAAAGAATGTATTTTTGTAATCTTGAATGAGTTATGATTATTCGCAGAAATCTGAACAAAAATTAAGTATTGATACGTGAACCACACTCTGTGTACTACTGCCGCCTAATTCAGAATGACATAGTGTGAAAATACCCCAGTTTTTAGGTCACAAGAATGTAAGATGTGCTACCAGTCATAAAATGTATCATTTTAAAACAATTTTTATCGATAATACGACATTTTACAGTTCCATTCAAATTTTCAACTTTTTGCATAATTCACCGATGTAACATTATGTTGACAAACACCATAAAAATAATCCAAGATGAAATAACTTTGTCTAATGCTATTTCGGATGAAATCATATGCCTATGGTGGTTCGCAGATTTCCTAGCAGCCAGTACATCATTGCTATGTTATGCTTGTTAAAAGATATAAAGCAATTAAAATTATTGCATTTGACCATTTATGGTATTTTTTTTAGCATCTATGGCAGTCAACATAATTTTCAGGGTGATACACCTGTTTGTGGAATCAAGGTTTATACCTCCTTGACTGGTTTTAACTTCAAACTGTTCCAGCTCTTGCCACTTTCCATTTCCAGGGTTGGCCAAAGTAACCCGACACTGACTTGGAGATTTGGGGTAACATTAGCCATCATAGCCCTAAACTCACTAAATTGCATAACATATAAACAAATCCTGTGCAGTTTGAAACTGTGATATATTATCTTTAAAATCGTCCACAATTTTCACTTTGTAAGCGTGTACTTAACCCACCCAGAACAAAATCATACTTTTTTGCAAATCTGCTTTTTCCCAGAATGGCCTTCACAATCACAAGAAACACTGGTATCATGATATTGAAACAAAATTAATGTACATAAAAAGTAGACAAGTTACTCTAGCAGATGCAAAAAGAAATTTCCTGGTATCTTCAGGGCTGTAAGTATCATTTTACCTCTGATTGATGAAGTTCAAGCTTTAAATGTGAATCCAACTCTTTACGTCTATATTCCCTTGCCAATTGCTATACATGTATGTGACATTCTATTGACTGAATTAAGGATATGTATGAGTTTCCTGGCACAACAACCACATACACTCCTGGGCAAAAAAATGGACCACCCTAGAATTCAACTTCATTTTGTTAGGCTTAGATTTTTACAGGATATACTCATCGAAAAAGCTTAATTTCTTGTCAGTTAATCAACAGAGACATTGTCTTAGTATTAAATTGCTTTTCCTCTTGACTTTTTAAGCAGAACTGTTTTTTGGCTGCACTTCTTGACGACTTTGTGCACTGAAAAATGTGAATATTTTCCCATTGTTGTTTCAATGATTTTCAAAGCAGATTTGTGTAACCAACTTTGTGTCATCTTAGATGAACATCAATATGATCCAAAAATTCACAATTTTGATTGATATCTATATTTTGTCCCAGCAAGAACATAGTCGATATATTGTTGTACAGCAAATACTAATGGTCACCTTCGCCGCGTGGGCATTAGCTTGTCATCCTGGAACAGCATATTTGTACATTTTCTACAAGAAAAAAGCTTCCAAATGGTCGACAGAAGGCACTGATGCATTCTTTTTACATACTTAGAAGCTCAGATGATTTTTGATACCTCAGAAGAGTGCTTGAAAAGGCTTGCCACACCATTATTTTTCCACCACCATGTTTGACTAAGTCTAGATTTCAACAAATTTCAGAACTTGCCAACTTATACTGATGTTAATATATGAAGATACAAACTTAGTAACACCGAGGAGCTTCGGAAGGTAATGAAACGGAATGGGAAAAATATGCACATTTTGCTGTGCACAAAGTCGTCAAGAAGTGCAGCCAAAAAACAGTTCTGCTTAATAAGTCAAGAGGAAAAGCAATTTAATACTAAGACAATGCTTCTGTTGATTATTTGACAGAAAATGAAGCTTTTTCGATGCATATATTGTGTAAAAATCAAAACCTATTAAAAGGAAGTCGAATTCTAGGGCGGTCCATTTTTTTTGCCCGGGAGTGTAGATAAGCTATGTGTGGATAACCAACCATAGCTTGATGCCGACACTATCTTGGGGGAGATGTTTTATTAAAATTAACAACACTATTTTCAAAGCAGATGTTTTAACTTTTATTAACACAACACACATTATCTTGGCAAGTTCATCAGCATTAAAAGTTCGGTTTTGTTTAGCCAATTCTGTATCTGTATCTAACTTGAACTCCCACACGCCCGCCATTGAAAGTAGGTGTAGCATAAATCCTATGGCGTCCTCTTGTATAAGACACGCCGCCTCTGCTAATTCTCCAACGACGATTTCCACTTGTCCAAAAAGCCCGACGGTGCCTTTGGTGCTCATTTGAATCATGTTTGTCTTCTCCAGCAGGTGGCAGCTCTGGTATTTTCTCTCCAGCAGGTGGCAGGTCTGGTTTTTCCTCCTCTCCATCAGATGGCGCTTGCTGTTCATCGCCAAAGACGCCCAGTTGAGTCCTCAGTGTCATTTCTGTGGAAGCAATTGAATGTTTATAACAATTTATTAACAAATAAGGAATGGTGCGGTGATATGAATAGCACAGTAAATGGTACACTCTAAGAAATGTCGGGACAAAATTGGTTTTTTAGATTCAAAATGGTTTTTTGAAAAACCAAATTTCAGTGCAAAAAACCAACATCGATTTTAAAAAAAATTCCTTGGGCCAACATCTGCCAAGATTCATCTCAAACTTACCAGCATCGTCAACGACAGATTCCAAAGCTCCACTGATCTTTACTATAGCCTGGCACCACACCTTGACGTTGTTAAGTTCTTGGCGCTTATCTTGCTCTGTATTGATAAAAAGAAGAAATTGTCAATTGTTGTTTTGAGAGAGTTTTTCATTTAAATTTTATCGAAATAGATCGCGCTATAATGTCATTATCTCCTGAGGACCATTTTAATACTATTTGTGACTATAATCACACTGATCATGTGTCATCATCATACTTAAAATCACTAATTGACATTGTGACACATAAAAGATGGAACCTTCTCAATTACAATTGCAAATGTTCAATTGATGTGGTAATTGAAATGAAGTGTTTAAATGCAAATTAATTGGCTTCAAGCCGGAACGTCCGCTCAGCTGACTCCTATCAAAGGCAGCTGCTGGACTGACACAATATGTCATCTCGCTGACTTCTGCTGACAGGAAAAGCAGATTGTGCCAGCGAAAAATGTCAGCGGTTCCGGGCTCTACCATGTAGTTCAGTTCAAAGAAGGGCCAGTTCAGTTCAAGGAAGGGCCAGTTCCGTTCAAGGGAGGGCCAGTTCAGTTCAAGGAAGGGCCAGTTCCGTTCAAGGGAGGGCCAGTTCAGTTCAAGGAAGGGCCAGTTCAGTTCAAGGACGGGCTAGTTCAGCTCAAGGAAGGGACAGTTCAGTTCAAGGAAGGGCCAGTTCAGTTAAAGGAAGGGCCTGTTCAGTTTAAGGAAGGGCCAGTTCAGATCAAGGAAGGGTCCATTCAGTTCAAGGAAGGGTCCGTTCAGTTCAAGGAAGCGTCCGTTCAGTTTAAGGAAGGGCCAGTTCAGTTCAAGGAAGGGCCAGTTCGGTTCAAGGGAGGGCCAGTTCAGTTAAAGGAAGGGCCAGTTCAGTTCAAGGACGGGCTAGTTCAGCTCAAGGAAGGGACAGTTCAGTTCAAGGAAGCGTCCGTTCAGTTTAAGGAAGGGCCAGTTCAGTTCAAGGAAGGGCCAGTTCCGTTCAAGGGAGGGCCAGTTCAGTTCAAGGAAGGGCCAGTTCAGTTCAAGGAAGGGCTAGTTCAGCTCAAGGAAGGGACAGTTCAGTTCAAGGAAGGGCCAGTTCAGTTAAAGGAAGGGCCTGTTCAGTTTAAGGAAGGGCCAGTTCAGTTCAAGGAAGGGTCCATTCAGTTCAAGGAAGGGTCCGTTCAGTTCAAGGAAGCGTCCGTTCAGTTTAAGGAAGGGCCAGTTCAGTTCAAGGAAGGGCCAGTTCAGTTCAAGGGAGGGCCAGTTCAGTTCAAGGAAGGGCCAGTTCAGTTCAAGGAAGGGCCAGTTCAGTTCAAGGAAGGGCCAGTTCCGTTAAAGGAAGGGTCAGTTCAGCTCAAGAAAGGGCCAGTTCAGTTCACGGAACGGCCAGATGCCTGAGGATAACTTACCGCCAGAGGCTGATGTGAAACCAGTTAAAGCAGACTTAAGACCCTCGCCGCTGATACCAAGAGAGTTCATCAACATGGCAGCCCTCAAGTCATCCTCCTCAAGTTGGTCTGTGAATATAAAATCACATGATAGTATTGGTAGCATTTAGAAATGCATACATGTATAGGCTTGACAACTCTGTGGTGATAGTGGCATCCACATGTGTCTAAGTATGAAAATAGCTCATTCTTCTGCACAACAATGAGATCCCTGCATTTTTAGCAGCACAGCTGCTCTTACCCCAAGAATTTCATCCAATCTCGTTAGCACTCTGGAGGTCACTCTCTTTCACCAATCTCTTTCAAATTTACTCTACATTCTCTGTAGGTTTTTTACTTTCGAACAGTCACTTTTGGCGCCCTTTCTGTGATGGAAATAAATATAAGGAAACTAAAATGGACTGGTTTTCATGGGTTAAAGGTCAACCATGCCTTCTTCTTCTCAGTATATCCGTGACCAGGGTGCCTGTGTTGGAAGCATGCACTGCCTGTGCTGCTTAAAGTGCTTGCACATTATTTTCAAGATATACTTGTGTCACTTCAACTCTCGCACCAGAGGGCACTCTAAAAAAATTCAGACAAAATTGGTTTTTTAGATTCAAAATGGTTTTTTGAAAAGCCAAATTTCAATGCAAAGAACAAACATGGATTTTTTTAAAAATCCATGTTGGTTTTGCATTTAAATTTGGTTTTTCAAAAAACCATTTTGAATCTAAAAAACCGATTTTGTCCCGACATTTTTTAGAGTGTGGCATTCTCTTTGGCGGATTAGGTTGGTGTTGCATTGACAGCCATACTTGACAACACATGTCATTATGTAAAATTATGTTAATTACATGCGGTTAAAATTTCTAGAGCTTAAATCCTCGACCTTCGGATCCATATAGTAGATGAATTTATCTTCGGAAGATCTAGCCGATGGCTGAATTTCTACTGGATCGTTGTAGGTAAGTTCATCTACTGAAGTTAAAATTTGACTTAGTTTTTGCTCCAATAAAGTATGGACATGATCAAAGCTTTAAAGACTGATAATCTCGTCTCAAATTAAAAGTAGACCCTTGAGGATGTGTACCAAAATGAATCATTTGACAGAGGGTCAGATACTAAATTCCTCCTCTTGTACATATTTATATATGTATGTACATAATATTTTCTTTTATTTTGCACAGTTTCAGTGCCAATTGCAGGGCAATAATTATTGCGTTTCCTATTCAAATGGATCATAACAAATTTATGAATAAGTTACATCAATAATAAGTAAACTTACCTTCAGAAAAAAGGACCTTGACAATATCATCGTTACTGATGGCATTCTCCGCAATGAACCTCATTATGTCGACGTTCTTGTCATCGTCATCATCATCTTTGACAACATTCTCAACATTGCCTGTTAGAATTAAATATATATGTCATTAACACCAACTGATATCAAAAGGTATTACAACAGAATAGTACGACCGTGGCAGGTTCCAGATAATGACCGGTCCACTCTTAATGTAAAAGGTGCTTGATGATATATAAAGAACCAACAACTGAAAAAAGGTTCTAAGTTTTGTAAAGGGTTCAACTGCATTGAAAAGGTTCAATAATAGGTGGGAAGGCCCTAGGATAGGACCCTAAGTAGATGCTCCCAACTTGAGAGAAAGGGGATCCACAGATGGAGTTCAGTGCAGCTGGATTATCGAAGTGCTGTTTTTGTTTGCTAATTAATAATAATGGAACTTTTTACATGTTGAATAATGAACTCTTTAGGGTTCCTTATCTATGGCTTATAGAACCCTTCAAGGTTCCATATAAAACCTTTTTGCACTTACCATCCTCCATCATGTCAGATGTTTTGGCGATGACAACCTCGGCTGCATTTCTGATTTCTTCGCTGTTCTCGATAATGTTGGTTACCTCTTTTTCTGAAGCAAATGAAAAGTCATTACATGACGATCTGTGTATCTGCCCATGTAAAACGCAGACTCATTATCAATATCAAGGCATATTACTTTTTGTTGCCCTTATATAATTTCTTGTAAGATGTAAGGTACGTAATAAGGGTGACCCCTTGATAGTGGCCTACTAGCCTTATAGGGGTCACCCTCAATAGAGAATTGTCAAACAAAATACTGTATAACATATCAATAATTTATTTATTGTTTTCCTACCTTGTCCTCTATTGAAAATAAATAAGTCTGAGTCTGAGTCTGAGTCTAATACTCTATGATATGAAAAATAGCCCTTACCTGAGTCCACCCTTTTCAGCAGATCTGATATCTTGTTTGTGACAGAAGTCACAAGAGGTTTCAATACATCAACTGAAAAATTATTATATTTTACGTTAATGTAAAGAAAATTGAATGATCTTGCATAGGGGAGAGCGGGGCACAGTGAGACGGCAGGCACAGTGAGACAAAGCCCGTAGCATCTTCCTGGTACTGTTTACAGATCAACCCTTTTTTGTATAGTACAAAAATTAAGTAAGTGAGAGACTGTCCTATATCCTGAGTACCTACGCAGCATATCGAAAGTGGAATTTCAATATTTTGGTTTTTAGCCAGTAAAAGTAAATCATTTTGCAAAATAATTTTTGTTATAATTCCCAAGAAAAATGGTATAATGCAAATCAATTGCCAGGGATTCAAACCTTGGTTGTTTGTCTTAGTTTAATGAGATGACGAACCACAATGAAGGCATCCGGTCTGCAGGATTAAAAAATTTTATAAACAGAACTGCGCGGGCACAGTGAGACAGTTTGAAGTGGGGCACAGTGATACATCACAAAATACACTCGAAACGACCTGAATGTAATGCATGGCTCACAATATACCTGGTATAAACTACTGATTATAGTGAGTATAAACTACTGATTATAGTGAGTTATATCCACAGGGAAGCATAAAAGAAGAATTTTGATTAGGATGTAACAGGTGCGGCAGGTTAAATAAGTCATGCATGTGTCCCATGCGATGAAGTTTCAAAACATGCTCAAAAAAGGACCTAAAAAATCACCTAGCCAGCTGCTTTTATTAGAGTACAGTAGTTTCTGATGCAACAATTGATAGAACAATTCCGCAGGTCCTGATGATTGGCGGTTATGGCCTGTCTCACTGTGCCCTGCCTGCTGTCTCACTGTGCCCCGCCCACGCCCCACGGGGCACAGTGAGACACTTAACGAGCACAGACATAACTCAAAGTTTCTCCAAACCTGTAAAAGGTAGGAACCTGAAACTATGTGACAATATACCCAACGTCATTATCTATAATGTGGACCTGATCTCATTTAACTTGTTGCTGCCAACATTTTGGAAGACTTGAATTAAAAAAAGTGTCTCACTGTGCCCCGCTCTCCCCTTAGCATAGCACTTTAAAATCGGTTTGAAACTAGTTTGATTATGACTAAATAGTTTTATTTTGGCCCTGTAGATTTACTGATGAAAAAGCAAAGTGCAAGTTTAGTCTGTGAACAAACTTTTTTTTAATGGAAAATGTTTTGTCCTTGTGATATGATTTAGAAGAAACTGTAAAGGTAGTGGTTGCTGCAAGGACCATCGAAACTAACATAATGTGTTGTATTCATATTTCCTCGGTAGATGAGATAATATATTTTATTTTAAAAATTGATTTGCTCTTAAAAACATCAAAATCATATATAATTCACCCTTTCAATGAACTTGAATATATTATAGATTCCTTCTCCATTTGTTATGAAAGTTGGCCTAATTATAGGTCTGTATATATCGACCCTGAATGTGTGAGTAAATTTGTAGACTAGTGGCATCATTCCTGACTGAGCCAGCAATCTTCGAGTGAGCCTTTCCCTATTTTCAAAAAACTGTGACTTTTCCAATGGATATGACCAATTTCACCATATATGGGGGAGCCACCTGCTCGGGCATACTTCATCAAGAGACGGGCGAAAACATGTGTCTCAATCATATTTAATAGACAATTGAGGACTTCTTTTGCACCATTTTCACACAGTTTAGGTTCCTTGGGTGACATTAGGCTTAATTTGAATGGAGTTTGAGCACCTTTTGGAAACAATTTTTTTGAAAAGTCACAACTTCAATTTAAAACAAAAAGGAGTATGTGCACTCAGGGTTTGCTGGCTCAGACAAAAATTAAGCAATCATTCTACAAATACACAGACACAATTTCAATATGTAAGACTACAAATTGTGTAACTTAAAAAAAACCAAAAAGATGTCTTTGAGATATATTCAAGGATTTCAAATATAAGGGTGGACTTATTTTTGTTGAACTGTTTAGTTCTGTTCGGAGCTCAGGGACCCTCTCACAGCAAAAGCACTTGTCTCAACCTGTATGTCACTACACTTGTTAGATACGAAACAAAATACATAAAAATCAATTGAAAGTGCAGGAATATTTACCATTGCCAATAGATGCCCCTTGCACACTGCAGTAGAGCGCTACCAGCCAAAGAATAGGGAGAGTCTGTTTCATGGCGAAATCTGAAAAACCAAACTTTTACGATGACACACACAAGGAGGTAAAAGAATACACCTCCAAATATAAACCAATGTTGTGTGAAAGTGATATGCAGTGCTGGATTTTCTAATGAAACTACATCTTCAATGAAAAAAGGTATGCTTCTTGTTCAATTTTGTCAGAATATGTATCATACGAGGGGTTTTCCATAAGGAGAGTAGATACCCCAGACAAAGAGACTTGCACTGATATCTCCCTACCTACAGGCCACCGCACAGGAGAGACAGTCACGGATAAATACACAGGCTCCATGAGGAGTGATCCACCCCAGGAGGACAACTCGTTCCGGGAGGACATGTCGACCCAGGAAAACAGCTCATCCCTCATGGACAGCTCAACCCAGGGGAACAGCCCAGTCGAGGGAAACAGCTCTGCCCAGATGGATAGCTCAGCCCAAATGAACCACTCATTCCCGAGGAACAGCCCAGTCCAGGTGAATAGTTCATCGAGAAGTCAAGCCAACGTCCCAGCCACAGACAGATACACCAGGTCAAGCCCAAGCCCACAAGAAGCACACAACTGGAGCCCAGCCGGCGTATCCAATGACCAATGGACGCACAATGTCGCCAGTGACCAACAATGCCAAAACTGCCACTTCCACATTCCTCAACTGCAGGCTGAGATAAACACCCTCCAGCGCAGACTGAAGCTACAAGACAGATCTCTTGCACAGAGGGAACAGGACTTAAAGACTAAGGCAACGCAGTACTCTAATTCAAGAGCTCACATCATAAATCTGGAAGCACAAATCAGACAACTTCAAGATAACAACAGACTCCTGAATGAAAGGCTGAATTCACAGCGCACCGAGACTCCGAATGCTTCCATCCCCGACTCCCACCCCACCCACCAGCCTGACAGATTCGCAGCTATTGAAGCCAAAATTCAAGACCTAAGATTTGCACAACTGGAGGTGAAGATTGACAAGCTTACAATGGAAGTTTCCAACAGGCAGAGCGAGCACACCCGCCAACCAGATAGCTACAACTACAGGCATGTAAGTCCTCCCCCTCCCATGCACCATGCTACCATGTTTGTTCCGCATCAGCCAGCTGTGCCAATGGCTTGGCCACACCATGCAGTCCCCACCCATGGAACCTTCCAGGCGCACTACAACCAATTCCTTGGGCAGCCGGTCTACAGACATTATGGTATCAATAATAATCCCCAACAACAAAGAAGAGGTCACAACACAAATCATGTCCCCCAACCGCAGGAAGAATCTACGCAGCCCCGAGAAGAATCTACGCAGCCCCCAATGCAACCCCCAGAAGAATCTACGCAGCCCCCAAAGGAGTGTGCCCAGGGATCTAAGCAACATTACAGGACGCAGGACCACCGCGGGGATGTACACTATAAGAAGAGGGACACCCCAGCTAGGAACACCGCCACAGGAGGCTCTCCTCATCGAGCCCAACTATCCAGTCTCCTTAGCCGCTGTGAGAGTGACAGTCAAACAGAAAGCCCCCGTAATTCTGAATAGCAACCACACAGGCGAGAGCAGAAGATCAAGCTAGCATCATTAAATGTGGAAGGCATACAACAGAACCAGGTATTCTTAAACTCACTCCTCTCCAAAAATGACATGGTCTGCCTCCAAGAGCATTGGTTATGGTCCTTTCAGATAGAACACCAGCTTCAGGACCTTCTACCAGAATGGTGCTACACTGCTCGAGCCGCAGATGAGTATGACAACATTCACCCAGGATATCTACCTAGAGGCCAGGGGGGAGTTGCAATAGCATGGAGGAGGCATCTTAATCCCTACATCACCAGACTCGATGAAGGGAATGAGCGGATTCTCCCGATTATTGTCTCTCTGCCGGAAACTACGGACATCTGCCTGATCTGCTGCTACCTACCCTCCGGCACCAGCAAGGAGGCAATTGAAAAATTCAAAGAAGATACAGCTGTCCTCGAGGAACTATGCAAGAAATACCACGGATACAGTATTCTGTTGGCAGGGGACCTTAATGCTGATATCAACAATAGAAACAACAAAAAGGAGAAAATCATGAAACAATTCATTGAAGAGCTCCGGCTTACAAACCTCAATAGGGACGTAAAAGATACCCCGACATACGTCAACCCAGGGCTCTCACACCGCTCACACATAGACTACTTCATCAGCAATGACAAGAGCAGCTGGTCAAATACAGTGGTTCCTGCACAGGACGATCCAGACAATCTCCTCAACACCTCGACCCATACCCCAATCTTCACTGAAAAGGATATTGTTGTCGACCACACTCCCAAGAATGAAGCTCCCCATCCCCAGGAGATACCAAGTGTCAGATGGAAGGATGTAGATGTTGGTGCTTACCAAGACCAGCTTGACAGAAAGATACAAGACGTCAAACTCCCTCTGTCCGATCCAAGCGAATCCCTGGCAATCTTCACCTCCATCCTTATAGATACTGCAGAAGAAGCAAGGTCCAGGCCCAGCAGAAGGATGAAAAGAAAAGGCAAAAAGGAGTCAAGAGCAAAATGGTCCCCTTCAATCAAGCAAGCGGCACAGGAATCGAAGAAAGCATTTTGGTTATGGAAGAACGCCGGAAGGCCGGAAGCACCTCACGCTGTAAACCTAGCCATGAAGCATGCAAAGAAGAGATTGAGAGCTGCCCAGAGAAAAGAAGAAGCGAGCAAAAGAGACTCATTCATCCTGGAGGTTATGCAGGCCCACACTTCCGACTCCAAAGTCTTCCACAGTCTGATAAGAAGAAACAGAGGATCAAAGGGTGCAGATCAAGTTATAAAGTCTGGAGAAAAGCTGGTGTACGACGAAGAAGAACAAAGGGAATTGTGGGCAGGCTATTTTGAGGAGCTCTCCGGGTTAGATACTACTGAATCACAAGCAAGCATCTTAGACACTCTGAGATGGATCAACTCTACCCAAAGAGGACCAAGAGCCCAGTTCACATGCACAGAAGTGGAACTCGCTATAAGAAAGCTTAATAAGGGAAAGGCAGCGGATAGTGATGGTATCGTCGCGGAGCACCTCCTAAACGCCCCCATTACAGCGATCGAGAAGTTCACCCAGATCGTCAACAGCATCTTCATAGAAGGAAAAGCCCCTGATGCCTGCAAGTCTGGATTTAAAATCCCAATCCCTAAGAAGGGAAAAGACCCACAACTCCAATCCAATTACCGTGGCATCACAATCACCGCACTCACTGGTAAAGTGATCGAGCATCTTTTACAAGGAATGACCGATGAAATTCTCCAACCCCAATCAAGTCTTCTTCAATTCGGATTTACTAAAGGGTTGAATCCGACGATGGCCACACTTTGTCTGAACGAAGCCCTGGCTAATGCCAAGGATGAGAAGAAGTCCCTGTACGTAGCTGCCTTGGACGTACAGAAAGCGTTTGACGTGGTCAATCATGGAAGCCTCAAAAGTAAACTTCACCAGGCAGGAATACAGGGCACACTATGGAGCATGATCGACAATCTATACACTAATGTGAAGGAACAAGTCAGATGGAAGGGATCCATGAGTAGAGAATTTCAAGTTAAAAAAGGTGTACGTCAAGGAGCGATCATGTCCACGTCACTCTACAAGTTATACATAAATCAGCTGCTTCTTCAACTGGAGTCAAATCTACTGGGAACTCGGATTGGAACTCTCTACATAGGTGCTCCTACCTGTGCGGATGATCAGCTCCTCCTCGCCAGTGATCCCGCAGAGATGCAAACGATGCTGAGCTGTTGTTACAACTATTCGCTGAACAACCACTACAACATACACCCTGACAAAAGTTCCGTCACCCCAATGATCGAGAAGAATCAAGACAGCGAGACTTCATGGATGATAGGCGACAAAGCGATGTCGAAAACCCCTAACTTCACTCACCTGGGACTTCAATGGGAAGCTGGAAGAACAAATCCTGATATAGAGGGCAGAATCAAGACTGCAGTGAGGACGTCATATGCACTGATGGGGGCCGGTGTCCATGGAGCAAACGGCCTCAGCCCCGCAGTGTCAATACACATAGCTAGAATCTATGTACTTCCGAGACTGCTGTATGGGTTAGAAGCAACAACCATCAGCCCAGCCCAGTTAGAGTCACTGTCACAGTATCACAAGAAATTTCTCAGGCGACTGCAAGGCCTGCCAACAAGCACGGCAACGGAGGCTATCTACCTAATGGCAGGAGAACTTCCACTACAGGCTGAACTAGACATCAGAATTTTCAGTTTTTTGGGCGCCATCTTCAGAGCCGAGAATAACACCAGGCTAAGGCAATTGGCAACAAGACAACTGGCAGTAGGAAATAAGCACAGTTGGTTTCACCACGTAATCCAGCTTAGCCACAAGTACAATATTGAACTAGAAGGGCATATGGAGGCTCCTTGGAGAAAGAAGACCTGGAAAGACTACATAGCAACAATTATCAACAACTACTGGCTCCAAAAGCTGCTACAGGATGCCAAGGCCAAGTCCTCTCTAATGTATCTCAACACAGAGATCATCACTATCAACAAACCCCACCGCATTTGGACATCCTGCAAAAATTCTCCGAAACTGGTGAATGCAGCAACAACAAGAGTAAAGCTGCTTACAAGAACATACCCCCTAGAGGCTCGCGTCGCAAAATTTAAGAAACCCCCGGGCGATGGAATCTGCAAGTTATGCTCCAAAGAAAAGGAAGACACAGCCCACTTCCTATTCAGATGTCAAGCATCCGCTCACATCTACAAGGATAGACTAGAAGGCCTCAGTCGACAGGGCTTCCACCTCTCCAGCTACTCCACGGACCCAGTCAGCACGCTGCTGAATGGACCACCTGCCACACTGGAAAAGGCCCTTCAGATCGACAACAATATCTCACTGCTTTGTCACAGACTTCACAACTTTAGACTGAACAGACTGAATAGGCTTAAATAATTTAACCTGGCTTCCACAGGTGTGCTCCTACCAAAAGGAGGAAATTCCACTAAAGAAGAAGAAGAAGTTCTGTCCAACTAGTCATAACTTTTGCAAGATTTGATGTAGAAAAATCATGTTTGGGCAAGATAATATTGACGTAATTTGGAAATAATTCCCAAAAAATCAGATCAAAGAACAAAAAATAAATGCTTAAACTGTTGCCGTGGAAACCAGAAGTCATGAAATGCGGCCCAGATTTAGTAGTGCTCTTAAAATTAAATTAAAACCTGCCTGCATTATCTGTGTCTTAACTCATTGAATTGGAGTATGTTCATAATTTTTTTCATTAATTACAATCAGTTAATTGTAACATCTTTAATAATAATGGAAATTGGCATTATTCTCATATCTCAGTTACTTTACCATCACTCATGCAGTTACTCAGTTTTTTATGAGATACATTATTTTGGATAAGGATGACATTATATAAACCCACTATCTTTCTTTAATTTTACTTGATAAAAACTAGCAGAGAGGGTAAAAACCTTATTTATCATACATACAAAGAAGACAGCATGAGTGATGAACCGAATGAAGGTTGTACAAACTTTTTCTGAATGAAGAGAACACACATTGGAAAACCCAAGAAAAGAAGACTGCAAAATGTCAAAACAGACCTAAACATGCATATTTGAGGTATTTAGACATGGTTAGAAAGTATGAGAAAATGTATTCAGTTTCCCAGTCATTAGTTTGTGAAGCTGTGAAATGGCTATGAATGTTTTGAACATATTCTGTGCTATATCAATTGTAATAATTATATATTTTGACGAGATATATCAAGGATGTGTCTGTTAGCCAGCTCTCAGCCGCATTTCATGACTTTTGGTTTCCATAGCAACTGATCAACAATCAGTGCAACTTTTAAGCCAGTGGAGGGGGTTGGGCAGAGAGATGAAGGCAATCGTGGCCGAGGCCCGCAGGGCCGAAGGGCAATAGGCCGGGGGTCTGGGGGGCGCTTTAGGCCCCCAGAAGCCAATGGTTTTTACATTGCTGGAAATGAATTCTGAGCAATTATGAAGGATGTTTCCCTTCATAGAAACCATACATGAAGAGCCCAAGAAATTCGTATTTTTAATATAATAAAACCTCACTCTGAATTTCAATTTGATGAAAATCGCATGCTGTAGACAACATTTTTGAAAGTAGGGTAGTGCTTCATGAAAACAAGACTCCATGACAATGCACGGGCCTGAGTCAATTTCTTTAATGATACAGAACTAAACCAGTATTGTCCTTTGAAGAAGAAATTCAAATAGCATCTATCATAAGCAATATACCATGTACGCATGTATATCAGTAGGGGGAACCGGGGCACATTGGCACACGGGGCACTATGGGTTGGTGGGGTTTTCCTTTTTCCTGGTAAGGTATATGATATGATTGTGCCATCATATCTTGTAATTTCACATCCTGATGTTTCTATCGTTTTATGACAAATTACAGCCACATGCAGAAGTATGGGGAGAAAAAGTTTGTTTTCCTACTAGTACTAAAGTAAACTTGAACGGGTTCAATTCAAACCATTCTTAGGACAAACCATGAACAATGAGGCTTTCTCAGTGCTTGTATCAATTTGATATATCGTAACGAACAGTTATGAATTGTTATTGTGATAAACACACTCACTGGTGCCTGAGAAATTAGCATTTTGGTGTAAAAGTCATATCGGGGCTCATTAGGACAGTGAATTCGGGGCACATTGGGACGCCTTATTATGGCAGTCTAGTTTATTATGCTTTGCATTTAAGCTCAATAGTATTGGTGATATTCTTGCAAACTTCTGAGTTCTTCAGTGCTTTCAGCATTGAGCAAAATTAGTAGACGTTAAAAGCGTCCCAACGTGCCCCGGTTCCCCCTAGTTCATTTCTACAGATATCAGACAGTTTGTGTAATGTTTTTTAGCCCAAACATATAGTCACTCTGAGCTAGCTATAACTTTGAAAACAAGGGGTACAATGACTTGCCAGTAACAATAAGCAAATATGTTTGTTTGTAAATTTATTAATAGGCTCCTATGTAGTAGAGGACCCCACCATAGATCCCGTGACCACTTGAGTGGGAGCAATTTTTGAATGTTGATCCAAGTTTATGAGGTCAAAACAAAAAATTTTGGCCGGGGCGCCCCTCCAGAAAGTGCGGGCTAACTCCATCAGGCGGCCATTTTCAAAATGGCCGCCGATAATCAAAATTTTGTTATATCTCGGCTTCTAATTGGTCTAGGATGATAATCTTTGGGTTAAAATATATGTTTTTGGAGCCAAGAAATTCAATGGTCACCATTAGAATTGTCTATGACCACCACCAGGGGGCAGAATAAAAAAAATGTATGAGAAAAATAGCTAAAATACAATATATTCGGGCCGAAACCTAACACACACATGCAGAATCTGTAATAGTGAGTACATGACAGTTAAATTATAATCTTTTCATGCCTCCCAAAATTACATAGTGCAAAGGAATCATATTGTCACTCATCAGCAGGAAAAGTACGAACCCTGTGAGTTTGTGAGCTCATAAAAATTCACAAAAATACATTTAAAAAACTGAAACATGTTGTCGTAAGTATGTGTTATTATCAACTGACCACTTAGTAATCATTGCCAGAGTCCTCATTTCTGTCATCTGTGCAACTATCTTCAGACTATCTACACTCTATAATTTCCACCTGTGCCATAGTGTCACTGAGATTCTCTGTCAGTGCAGGCTTGGAATAACGAATAGAAGTGCATTCGTCCTTCAAGGCATCATCGATTTCCGAAATAAAAGGGATTAAGGTCTGGTTTGTCAATGTTGAAGTAAAGGGGGATCAAGAAATTTCCATACAGAACATAAAATTCATGCAAATCCTTGGCTGTGCGGTTATTGTTATGGACTTTTGTCTGAGGTTCTTCTATTACAGAGCGATTGTCTGACTGATTTTGTCTCCGTACTTGTATTGGATAGTGAAGAGAGTCATGTCATCTGGCATCCCTTTCTTGGCTGGAGGCCTAGGATGTACAATGGCTAGCATGCCTGCCATGTCCAGAGGTTATCACTATAATGATTGGTATGATTGCCGTCCTCTGAATCAACCATATAAAACCTAAGACTGCCATTTTCCCCGAATCTGTGAGCAAAAATTGAAAAAGAGCAGTGTCATCTTCAATATGGCTGCATTTTGCTCCTGTTGGGAGATTCTCACTGTTCCTATGGAATATATCAGTTCTGCGTTGCCAAAGGTTCTAGACAAAGCAGTTAAGTGCCTCTTCAGAAATATTAGAAGCTTTGTTACTTGAGGTGCCAAACAGCTCAGTCTACTCAGCATGATGGGGAAAGCTATCTGCTACTCTATACGGAAAATGTCTCTGAACCCATTCACATATTTCAAATGCATCCACACCAATCATTCACAATGTCCGATCAGTGCAGCTGCATCTGGATCTTCATATCACATAAAGCTTGTCTGACCATTCAGGTATATGCGGTTCCATCTTGTTTGTGCGCCTGCTCTGTTGATGGAACAGCCGTATGCCTCTTCAACCTCATGTCAATTAGTGCTATGTGGCCACAACTAATCTCATAGGGCATCGAGATGGAGAACATCGACTAATTTGGATTTCTGAGTCTTCCTTGGTTGTCACTTGTTATGTATTTGCATCTGTGATTCATCACACCTTCAAGTTCTACTTTTTTGTCATTCTTTATTCTCAGTTACTATACCTCACATTTTATTTTTTTCCAGTCTGTGCTCCTTTAGAAAGTTTAGAGGACAGATTATAGTTGGAGTGCCTTTGTGAGTTCATTTTATGCTCACATAAAATGATTTGTAGGAAGAGAATGATCTTTGCAGAACAGTAAAAACTGCCTGTGGCCATCATTGTTGATTCAAAATCTTCGCAAGAGTGTCCTTAGTTGGTAAAGCAAATGGAGCACACTTAAATCTTTATGCCTTTCTGCAGCCAATCGGGCTCCACTGGCTTTGAATTTGATTATGCACTTAAATATATGAAGAGATCATTGGTCTGAAGCCTTACTAATCATGATGGATAAACAATATGATATCCATAAAGATGCCGGCAGGAGGTAACAGATGAAAAAATCTGTTAATTGATTCAGAAACATCTTCAGTTGAGCAGCAGATAGCTTTCCCAATCCTGCTGTGTAGATTGAGCAGTTTGGCAACTTAAATAACAAGGGCAGGTTTCAGAATTTCTGAAGAGGTAATTAACAACTTTATCACGAACCTTTGGTAACACAGAACTGATATATTTCATAGGATCTAGGTGTGAGAATCACTACAGGAACAGAAAACAGAAGTGGCTGATCACAAATGCAACCATATTGGAGCTTATTTTCTCTTTTTCATTTGCTCGCAGATTCGAAGAAAATGGCAGTCATGGGTCTGATGTGGTTGGTTCAGAGGAAGCTGAAGTAATGAAAATGTCAATGCACATGTGGCTGACAAGGCCAGTGGTACACTGGGACTTCAGAGAAGGAATACCATCGTTGAGCTTTCATTCCCTTTGTTCAAAATAAGTTGCTGAAATTAGTGTGCCACTGTATGTGAACTCTGTCTGCAGAACAACTGCAGCTTTCTTCTATGGTGGCAAGATGGTGATATTGGACAAGGCAACCAGCAAGGAAGCACAGAATAACCAGAATTCCTTTCAAGACAATAATATAGTAATACTAATATAGTATGATTTTATATAGTGCCCATTCCAGATAAATCTGCTCACCGGCGCTAACCATACTGAACGGCAATTATACCAATCATTATAGTGATAACCTCTGGACATTTTGAACCCACATCCTCAAGTGTCCAAGGCAGGCATGCTAACCATTGTACCACGGAGCCACACCTAGGTCTCCAGCCAAGAAAGGGATGCCAGATGACATGACTCTCTCAACTATCCAATACAAATATGGAGACAAAATCAGTCAGACAATCGCTCTGTAATAGATGAACCTCAGACAAAAGTCCATGGTAACCACACCATGGCCTAGGATTTGCATGATTTTATGTTCTGTATGGAAATTTTTTGACCCCCCTTTGGCCTTTACTTCAACATTGACAAATCAGACCTTAAGCCCTTTGATTTGGGATATTGATGATGCCTTGTACGAATGCACTTCTACTCATTATTCGAAGACTGCACTCTCAGTGACACTATTGCACAGGTGGAAATTATAGAGTGTAGATAGTCTGAAGATAGACCGAGGTCACAGTCTTCACGTTGCTGTAGGCAACGTAGACTGAGGACATTCCCATTGCTGAGAATTCTTGAAAATGATTTCAAGCAATAAGTGACAAAAACAAACAATCAAGCGAGAATACAAACCGAAAACAACCAGCTACAAACAGAAAACAACAAAAGCAGTTGTTTTCCAATTGAGAACTTGTGGGTGTTGCATTTAGCAGTCAATCATCAGTAGCCAAGTATTTCATATTTGATGTGATTGGTTGGTTCTGAAGATCTGTAGAGTGAACAGTGATTGACTTAGACCACACTAGACAAGTTCAGATCGCATATTTCCAGAACGAAATTTGCATGCCTCTTTGTAAAAATATGTTTTTCTAATTATTCCATAAATGCATACTGCATAGGCTACTTTACCGTCTCGATGGCACAATGAAGTATTGACTTGATAGGCATATGTTATGAAATATTTTAGATAGTTTAAGAAATAAAATTTTCTGAAAGACATGACAAGCAGTAAACACCCAATATAAATGTGAACTGAACTGCTATATAGATAGATAATATATAGGCTTAGATAGACAGATAGATGGACCGATCGATAGATCAGATTCAGATGCAGATTTTTCATTTCACTTCAAACATTCAGGTACACAAAAACAGCTAAAGCTGTCAGAGTGGGCATCCCAAACTACCACAACTTTTGATTTCTTGAAAGTGACACCCAGAACTAAATGTTCCCTCCCACTTTCTAAAATCTTGGCAAACAGAGGATAACAAGAAACTCGCACCAAATGTGTGAAGTACACAATTTCACAGTTTCAGGTTTAACTTTGCAAAATCATGAAACATGAACAACAAGCATATCAACAGTTATCATATTATGCAAATTCTTCAACCTACAATCTGTGTTATTTTAGCTAGTAAATCAGTGAAAATCGGCCGATTTTGACCCTTTAAAGTACAGGAGCGTTTTGAAATTTTCACACAAGATGTTTTAAAGTATTTGCTATCCACTCATTTCCTTATTCAAGCTTAAAACAGTCCCAAAACACCTGCGACACGCTTCTGTGTCGCAAGTGAAGTGCTCAACCTATGCTTTGTCTCCCATCCCTGACAACTGCATTGTCAAGGTGGGTCTTCCTATCTAGTCTGAAGATAGTTGCACAGATGACAGAAATGAGGACTCTGACGATGATTTCTAAGTGTTCAGTTGACAATAACACATACTTACGACAACATGTTTCAGTTTGTTTTACAAATTTTTCGCATTTTTATGAGCTCACTAACTCACGGGGTTCGTACTTTTCCTGCTGATGAGTGACAATATGATTCCTTTGCACTATGTAATTTTGAGAGGTATGAAAAGATTATAATTTAACTGTCATCTGCTCACTTTTACAGATTCTGCATGTGTGTGTTAGGTTTCGGCCCGAATATATTGTATTTTAGCTTTTTTCTCATACATTTTCTTATTCTGCCCCTGGTGGTGGTCATAGACAATTCTAATGGTGACCATTGAATTTCTTGGCCCCAAAAACATATATTTTGACCCAAAGATTATCATCCTAGACCAATTAGAAGCCGAGACATAACAAAATTTTGATTATCGGCGGCCATTTTGAAAATGGCCGCCTGGTGGAGTTAGCCCGCACTTTCTGGAGGGGCGCCCCGGCCAAAATTTTTTATTTTGATCTCATAAACTTGGATCAACATTCAAAAATTGCTCCCACTCAAGTGGTCACGGGATCTATGGTGGGGTCCTCTACTAATGATACAAGTAACAAAAGTAACAGCAATACAAAGAACACTAATAAAGATGACAAATATCATATTGGCACTTTGGAGATTAGAGAGTTCAGGGTTTCCAGCATCCTGTGAAATCAGTACAGTAAATTCTTATTTTGGAAAGTAAGAATTGACGAGGAAAATGCATCAAATTTCGCTTTGACAAGTGATGTCAGAAAACAAATAAAAGTCTTTGTTACTTTAAACTTTCAACTAAGTACCTGATGTTCATGAACTTGAAAATCTTTCAGGCAGCTTTATATTATTTCTTGGAAGTTTATCGGTAGATGTGTTACAATTACTATATATGGCTATTTGCCACCATATTGATGGCTAGGCCTACAATCAGGAGCTAGGCAACTACTAAAACACTGTTCTAAGTTCGGAAACAATTTGTGAAAAGGCCTTTACTTGAATTTGGTTAAGTCTGGTTCACACATTCTCCTTTGCTTAGAAGTGAGAAATTCTGCCACAGCAGGTCGAGGATCATAATGTGACGTGCCTGCTCCATTTAAGGCAATCAACAGTCTATCATTAGTCGACTGTGTTACCACGGACATTCTTTGGTAAATTTTAATGACGTTGTAGTGGGAATTGCAGCGCTACACTTCCATTGAATGAGGAACAGCTGTTATTACTATAGTCTATAGACTGACAATGAAAGATGGCTGAGGCAAATCATTCTTGCTAACATAGGCTGTAATAAGCCTGAAGCTCCTTTGAAGGACACCATATTCATCCATATAGTGATAAAACATCCAGAAACTTAAATCAAGTTTAACAAACTATCAGAAAAGGGTTATGATTTTTCAACACCAGCTGGGAAAACTAGGTGGGCATTTTAGAGAATTTTCAATTTCTTGGGTGGGCAGCCATCAGAGGCGGGTGGGCATTTGCCCACCTAGTTATTAGTTAAAAGTTGCCCTGTCAACAATTTATTTTTACTTCTATGATCTGATTTTTTGGGGATCATTTGAAAATTACCTCAATATCAACTGACCCGAATATCATTTATCTGTATAAAATATAGCAAAAGTTATGACAGGTTGGACAGAACTTATGGAAAATCAATTGTAAAGTGCAAATAGTATGCAAAACACGAACAGTGATCTGAATATAAGGACTATGAGGCATTGGATATATAAGGTAAGAGGAAATGTACTCTGTGTCAGATTCATTATTTTAAGAATTTGGGAAATGTTAGGGATTATTTTTAATAGGTGTCCTGTCCTGTATCCCTGGTAAAAATTGAATTTTTCGACAAGATATAATGAATCTGTGTCTCTAAAAGTGCCCTGGGACGCATTTCATGACTTTTGGTTTCCATGGCAGCAAATTAACCATTTATTTTTGTTTCTATGATCTGATTTTTAGAGGATCAATCGCAAATTACTTCAATATTATCTGACCCGAAAATCATGTTTCAGTATTACATATTGCAAAAGTTATGGCAATTTGGACAGAACTTTTGGAAAACCCCTCGTACACTATAATTGTGTCATTTTTCGTCAAAGATCCATCAAATTTCAAAATTCTGTAAGCTTGAACTAAGTTAGATTTTAAGTTACTGGCTTCAGTGATTCTGATTAGGTCAGTTGATCAGTTACTTAACTGTTTGCAGAAAACATAAAAAGTGCAATCTGAGTATATGTGTGTCAGTTTGTGTAAGTTGTGAGAATTATTTTGCAACAACTGATTGCTTTCAACTCTGTAAAACTATGACATTAGCAAAGGTTTCAGCAGACATCATTTGAATATTTGACTTTTTGCACCTCACAATGATAGTGTGGAATGTACTATTGCCAATGGACTATTTCTCGTATTTGTTTATCTATTTCCATAATCCTGGAAATATAGTTTTAGCCAAAAGTGAACAGATTTACCCTCCTTGACTCCACCTACAACTCTCAAAATATGACATGAACTAAAAGTAAGATTAGGCCTACTAACCTGATGCCCGGCAGCTTGTCAGCAGACCAAAGACTTGGTAGAAAAATCTTCTTTGCAATTGAAGAACAAGATGCCAACTGGATTGGTGCCTGGCTATTTATACTGGATGAAGATGCTCTTTTTTTGATAATTTTTTTCAAAGAATGAGACACTTTTAGTTTCATGATCTAGGGGAATTTCTTTGGACGATTTCAATGTCACAACAGAATGCACAAAGTCAAAGGCTTCTCTGAAGCTGTGCATCGTAAACAGCGTAATATTAAAAGTTTTTCACTTCCCAGTTTTGTCGCCTTTCACTCTAAAAAATGTGGGGACAAAACTGGTTTTTTAGATTCAAAATTGTTTTTTGAAAAACCAAATTTCAATGCAAAACCAACATGGATTTTTAAAAAAATCCATGTTGGTTTTTCGCATTAAAATTTGGTTTTTCAAAAAACCATTTTGAATCTAAAAAACCAATTTTGTCTGAAATTTTTTAGAGTGTTCTATTTTTTTGACAAACAAAGAGTGGTAGAAATAGGGGAAGTTGGGGTATGATCAGTTTGCTAAGAGTGTTGGTTATGATGGATGGATGTTTGGGGTTTTACATCCTGTATTTATGCGATTGATTGGACAGGAGGAGAAAACGGCAATGAGGTGAAGGATGATTGAAACAGCCGTCCAACATTGGCCCATGTGACCGGACAAGAGCTTGATTTGAACCGTAGACCCAGTGATTGGCAGCCGGGAGCAAAATTTGCGACTCCCAATAGATTTTCTCGTAGACTCCAATAGTAAACATGTATTGTGAAAATAGTGTAGACTGTGTGGTGACATCAGAATATTTCAAACCATAAAACATATGATAACTTCCCATAGTAGACAACATAATTAAAACTGTTATGAGATGCCATCATATTTTGTAAATTTTTTATTGTCTGATACATTCATACAGTGCCGCCTGTAAACTAATGGAACGAGTAATATTTTGCCATTGGGTCAATCCTAAACATATCGACCAGACTGCTTGTGGCTGCACAAATGCTCGTCGATGAAAGAAAACATATGGGACCTAGGACTGTCATCGATACGGCCAGGATCGATGCATCGGAAAAGTCGTCCGTATCGATACTGTATCGATACAATACCTCAAGTATCGAATACATTATATCCACCACATTTGTTGTATTTATTGAGAAATATTGCAAGAAATCCAGTAGAATCGACGTTGTTTACATGAAAATCGCGCCACCACTGCTCTGCTCTCGCTTGAAATGTCGCTAACGAGACCAAGAGATTCAATATGGAGAACGTGGATGACGAAAATTCGGCAATCTTGTGATTTTTTGTGGATAACTCAACAATAAAGCTTGAATTTTGCCGTTTCTCAGATGTGCGAAAAAGTATCGATACATTCGATGCATCGGAAAAGATTTTGTCGATTATCGCATCGGAAAAAAGCTGTTTTCGAGGACATCCCATTTGGACCCATATGGATTGATGCTGTAATTGTAAATGCAAATAAGATCAATCAATGTAACAATTCTATGCATCTTTATTTCAAATGAAATAGTCAACATCCCTATCAGCATGCCTCGGCGGTCCAACTGGTCCGTCACTGCTGACATCGGACTGACCCTGGGCCGACGCTGGACCGCCGAGGCATGCTGACAGGGCAGCAAATGATTATTTTTTCAGGTATAGAATAGTTCGGTCCCCTAAGTATGGGTGTCCCTCTGCTCCGCCTTCCCATAAAACATCATACAATGCAGAATTACTAAATAGCGGTATTCCAGTTATGAGAAGAAACTTGTAAACATATTACATAACCAAGAAGTTTTTTTAAAATAGCCTGTTTCTTTCGCAAAGGGTCACATGCACTTGATTTTTTCTGCAAAAGAGGAAGTATTCTGCATGACAGCTCTACAATAAAATTGTGCAAATCTTATTTTGACACGTAGTCATTACCAGGTGCCACGTCATTTAGATAGATATATTTTAATTCAATTCAATTTGTTGCAAAACTTGTCTTTGGGATAGATTTTGCACTCAGTAAAGTTGATACATGTATATTTTCTTGACTGCACGGTATAATCTCAGTATCCTAAGTTTGGATGAAATTGGGCAGATATTTTACCTACCATCATTAGGGTGTACCAAAAAATGATAAAGTTCTCTGATCTTAACACCTATCTGTCAAAAGATGAGGTTTGGTTAGTAGATCAATATGAAATTTTTTTTTGGAAAATCGGAGAAGTCCTTACGCCGGTCCAAGCCTCTTGAAATTCACATGTCGAAAATTAGCAAAAATCGCCATTTTCGCCTAGTTTTGAGCCTACTATGCCACCTACATCTATGACTAATGCCTATAAGTGTGTCTATTTACTCCTTTCTAAGTCATGACTTGGATGATATTTATGTTGGATCAGTTCTATCATTTCTAACCCTAAAAATAACCAATATTTTGTCAGAAATAGTGTAAAAATGTTCTTTTTAGCAAATAAAGTGTTGTATCTTGAGAACTAAAGCAGATAGAGACATGATATTGACACCAAAATATCCAGAATACCCACATTCATATTCATTTTCAATACATTTTAGGGCCTTTTACCCAATACTTTTTGAGTTATTAGCGGAAAACCAAATAATTGCCTTTATTTTCATGGGAATCGTCAGTGAAAATACATTTAATAGCACAAATCATTGAGGATAGGTACCTGGTGAACCTCTGATTTATCTGCTATATATAGTATATAATTTGAACACAAAAAGCTATTTTATTATTTATACTGAAGGAGTATTAGGCCTACAATGCCATGGATTACTTATCTACATCAAAATATTGTCTAATTTTGAGAAAGGCATTCAAAGAAGTGAAAAAGTTTGATTTGTAGCAAAGGTCACCATCCACGTAATCAAGGGAAAATAATGTTCTTTGTTGTATAATATACTACCAAACCAGCATTGTTATCAGCAAT
Organism: Platynereis dumerilii; assembly: GCA_026936325.1. Classification (NCBI taxonomy): domain Eukaryota; kingdom Metazoa; phylum Annelida; class Polychaeta; order Phyllodocida; family Nereididae; genus Platynereis; species Platynereis dumerilii. The sequence continues at coordinate 42,702,784 of JAPTHN010000009.1, forward strand.
ATGTGTCTGAGAAACAATTGGTCAAAAAGGGCAGGCTGAAGTCGATGGTTTCCATACAAATCTGCCTCCAATTGACAATTATGAGGACATACAACAATGATATGTAACTTATGAAGGGTAGATAAATGCAGTACAACATGAATTAATATTTCTAGCAACATCAAAGATATAATAATTGCTTTGTCAATGTCACTGTTAGTGTTTCATAGAGTGTACCCTTTAATTACTGTTTATTGGGTTCCTCGGGCCTACATTCATTATCTTCAGTTATGTCACTCGCATACATGCTATGCGCATGATTTTGATTATCTCTCACACGTTTTGAAAGGCTTGTTGCTAAATTATTTTCAATTTAGCCTGTCTGTAATTCTTTCTCATTGACATACATAAATTGTCTCAGTTTATTGTCTTCTTCAAATGACTGACTTTTGGTGTTATTCATTCGTATTGTACTGCATTTATCTGGCCTTCTCTAGTTCCATATCATTGTTGTATGTCCTCATAATTGTCAATAGGAGGCAGACTCGTATGGAAACCATCCACCTCAGCCTACCCTTTTGACCAATTGTTTCTCAGACACTTAATAGTTGATAACAATGCTGGTTTAGTAGCATCTTACACAACAAAGAAAATGTTTTTTTTTCCCTGATTACATGGTAACCTTTGTAACAAATCACACTTTTTCACTTCTTTGAATGCCTTTCTCGAAAGTAGACAATATTTTGATATAAATAAGTAATCAATGGCATTGTAATACTCTTTAACTATAAAACTAAAATAACTTTTTGTGTCAAGATTATTATAATATATATAGCATATAAATTAGAGGATCACCAGGCACCTATCCTCAATGATTTGTGCTATTAAATGTATTTTCACTGACGATTCCCATGAAAATAAAGGCAATTATTTGGTTTTTTGCTAATAACTCAAAAAGTATTGGGTAAAGGGCCCTAAGATGTATTGAAGATGAATATGAATGTGGGTATTCTGGATATTTTGGTGTCAATATCATGTCTCCATCTGCTTTAGTTCTCAAGATACAGCGCTTTATTGGCTAAAAAGAGCATTTTTACCAAGGGCTTCCCAGCATCCTGATGATCAGGGCAGCTGAGGACTTACTCATATAATACCAGGGGAATGAAGCTAGAATGCCATGCTTCATTGACCATGGCTAAGAAAGAGTCAAAATAATACACTTAGCCTCAATAAATTCTGTCAATTTTTGTTCTGAATAAAGTTTACCTCACCTTTTGTTAGTTGTGTGACTTGCAGGCCTGACTGCTGTCTGTAAAGGTCATAAATTCTTCAAGTCCATTTTGAATCCATTGCTAGGTAAGCCGTTTGCAACAGACTTGCAAGATCAGAAGTGGCCTGCAGAAAATTCCCAGGCACAGAAAACTAGATATATTCAATATCTACCCAAAAAAAATCAAGTTTCTGCTTCATCTGGTCCATTTGTGTATTTGAATCCTGGGGGATTTGAAGATTTGCTCCAATAATCCTGGTTAACTACTTATTTCCAACTGATTATTTCATAAATGATTGAGCCCTTACTGGGTCAAATATCATGAAAACATTGTCCACATTACTGTGCATGTCATGCTCCACTGACTGCTTTGACAAAGCATTCAGTTGGTATCACTGATGAGGCATTTGCTGATCCTATTGTGATTGTTGGCTGTGCAAAACAGAAACAGCCACAAACAACTGTCAAACCATTAAAAACTATCCAATTATCACAATAATACTGATCTGATAGAGAGTCAGGCCACAGAATATATTTCTTTCAAAATTAATATATATACAGGCTTTCTAAGTACAATTTAAGGAAAAAATCCCAATCATTGCATTCAATATTTGTTGAACTATTTACCCACTTGCCTGAAATCACTTTTCCATCAATCTTATCTGCAAATTCGATAACATGTGATATTGATGTACTGCGTATTTTATTAATATTTCATATCATGTTTAAGAGGAGAATGTCCAGGTCCTTCTTTTACACCTTTACATGTTGTGATATATTGAGACAAAAAAAAATTGATAGAAATGTATAGCCTGTCCTTATATTTTATTATAGCTTATATTGCATTGTTGAGTACTTGTAATGATTCAACTATCCTAAAGTAGGTGGCACCACCTCCTGGTGACCCTACTCATGGCAGCTTCTTTGATATTACATTGCCATTATCAAACCATTGATAACCTTTTTTCCTATCTAATTATTTAATTCTACTTTTGGCCTACAAATACTTCTGAGAGTCCACAGTTAAGTGTATGACAGATATGTATATATATATTTTTTTTTGGACAGAGCAATATTGTTCTGAGAAGGTTATTTTATTTCAATGCGTTAGTCACAGTTTTATTCCACTCAGTCAGTTAGAATGTTTGGAACCCAGTTGGTTGTCATGCACATTGATCACCAAACTGTTGAGCATGTTATTCACAGCTTCACTAAATCCTCAGGTTGAAGTGATCTAGTCCTCTTGAGGTGACAATTTATAATTTAGACAGTACATGGGTCAAAGGATTACCTTGACATTGGCCAACCACTTCCTCTAGGCTCTGTCAGACACGACTTGTCCAGATTTCCTGATCAGTTATTTTGCTTGATATCTCCACAGAAAAACCCCAGAATATAGTTTTGACACTTCTCACAGTTGAGGTAAGTTGTTAACTAAATTATGCATTAGTGCATCTTTTTTATCGGTCAACTATCATTGCAAATTTTTAGCATTTAGTTAGAGGTTGTCAGGAGCTACAATCCCTGTTCCATATGTAAACAGAAGGGTGGATCATTGATGAGAATTCCCGTGCTTAGAAAGGAGTAGTTTGACACACTTACAGGCAGTAGTCATAGATGTAGGTGGCATAGTAGGCTCAAAACTAGGCGAAAATGGCGATTTTTTGCTAATTTTCGACATGTGAATTTCATGAGGCTTGGACCGGCGTAAGGACTTCTCCGATTTTCAAAAAAAATTTTTTATATTGATCTACTAACCAAACCTCATCTTTTGACAGATAGGTGTTAAGATCAGAGAACTTTTTCATTTTTTGGTACACCCTAACCATCATACCTCGAAATTTGTGCATGTGTCCTCCACCTAAAAGCTGCATGAAGCAAGTTGTTTCGATGGGTAGTTTTGTTGATCTGAAACTGAGGCGAAAACTAAGCATACTGCCAATTGAGGGGCATATTCATTGATTCGCATGTGTCCATCCGGGCTCTGTACAGTTGGTGAGATTTGGTACGATATGTATCATCGGTACATTGCATCGATGCATGATTCGCAACGTCTGTCCAGACATTCAGACCGATCCGCATTACAAATTAATCCGCTTCCCAAAAACCGTATTTTTGTCCTGTAAAGTTGGTCTCGTACAAGAGTAGACCGAAAAAGGCTGTCGGAATTTGAGTCAGCCTTTGTCAGACTAGTACAAGAGTGTACATTATTTTTTGGATATTTTCTGTCTAATCTCGGCAATAAAACAACTTTTTGCTTGGATAAAGCATTATTGAATCTAACTGAACTGTTAAATTAAAAACTGTTTCGGGAACCGACCACACTGCTCAGTACGGCCGATTATTTATTGAACTAATGTAGTGCGCTATAGTTTCCATGTATCCGTATGTCAGTTATTGAATGGCTTTTACAGTAAAACTGTTTAACTTTCAATTACAATTGCAAATGCATATATAAGGTAAGTAATTAACTGCAAAGACTTATTAGATTTTGTCAACTTTCAGGAAGTGCAGAATTGGTTTGACATTGTGCAAGAAAAAACAGCACAGACTCTTTAAAACAAGCCCTATCTTTCGCTGAAGCCACTCTCATAAGTAGGCCTCCAAAGAAATTTAAGGCTTCCAAAGGCACAAGTCGCATAAATAGTCACACACATTTGGTTTTCGTTTGCACTTTATGTTTAAACGACATATTATTTTCTTGATTGTCAAAATTCCTTTGGATATAGCTCTGTCATTTTGCCTTTCTTTGCCTATTGTCACTTAACAACCTGGAGCTGGCAATTCCGATTGATGATTAGGCTTACAGACATTCCTTTTGCTATAATTATGAATCAATAACATTAAAATTCCCAACTATCAAGCGGAACAATTTTGTGTCAACTGAATTCTGCCTTGTTGGCTTCTTGTGGCTCATTTGCATAACCAATTATTCTTAGAGACTGCTGTGCTATGAAAGGAGTGTTTTTATTTTAAAGAGGACAATTTTGTGTCAAGTGAATTCTGCTTTTCTTGTCTTCTTGTGGCTCATTCGCATAACCAGTTATTCTTAGAGACTGCTGTGCTATGAAAGTAGTGTTTTTATCTCAAAATAACAATTTTGTGTCAAGTGAATTCTGCTTTTATTGTCTTCTTGTGGCTCATTTGCATAACCAGTTATTCTTAGAGATTGCTGTGCTATGAAAGTAGTGTTTTTATCTCAAAATAACAATTTTGTGTCAAGTGAATTCTGCTTTTATTGTCTTCTTGTGGCTCATTTGCATAACCAGTTATTCTTAGAGACTGCTGTGCTATGAAAGTAGTGTTTTTATCTCAAAATAACAATTTTGTGTCAAGTGAATTCTGCTTTTATTGTCTTCTTGTGGCTCATTTGCATAACCAGTTATTCTTAGAGACTGCCGTGCTATGAAAGTAGTGTTTTTATTTTAAAGATAACAATTTCATGTCAAGTGAATTCTGCTTTTATTGGCTTCTCGTGGCTCATTTGCATAACCAGTTATTCTTAAAAACTGCTGTGCTATGAAAGTAGTGTTTTTATTTCAACGATAACAATTTTGTGTCAAGTGAATTCTGCTTTTATTGGCTTCTCGTGGCTCATTTGCATAACCAGTTATTCTTAAAAACTGCTGTGCTATGAAAGTAGTGTTTTTATTTTAAAGGTAACAATTTTGTGTCAAGTGAATACTGCTTTTATTGGCTTCTCGTGGCTCATTTGCATAACCAGTTATTCTTAAAAACTGCTGTGCTATGAAAGTAGTGTTTTTATTTTAAAGATAACAATTTTGTGTCAAGTGAATTCTGCTTTTATTGGCTTCTTGTGGCTCATTTGCATAACCAGTTATTCTTAAAAACTGCTGTGCTATGAAAGTAGTGTTTTTATTTAAAGGTAACCATTTTGTGTCAAGTGAATTCTGCTTTTATTGGCTTCTCGTGGCTCATTTGCATAACCAGTTATTCTTAAAAACTGCTGTGCTATGAAAGAAGTGTTTTATTTTAAAGATAACAATTTTGTGTCAAGTGAATTCTGCTTTTATTGGCTTCTTGTGGCTCATTTGCATAACCAGTTATTCTTAGAGACTGCTGTGCTATGAAAGTAGTGTTTTTATCTCAAAATAACAATTTTGTGTCAAGTGAATTCTGCTTTTATTGTCTTCTTGTGGCTCATTTGCATAACCAGTTATTCTTAAAAACTGCTGTGCTATGAAAGAAGTGTTTTATTTTAAAGATAACAATTTTGTGTCAAGTGAATTCTGCTTTTATTGGCTTCTTGTGGCTCATTTGCATAACCAGTTATTCTTAGAGACTGCTGTGCTATGAAAGTAGTGTTTTTATCTCAAAATAACAATTTTGTGTCAAGTGAATTCTGCTTTTATTGTCTTCTTGTGGCTCATTTGCATAACCAGTTATTCTTAGAGACTGCCGTGCTATGAAAGTAGTGTTTTTATTTTAAAGATAACAATTTCATGTCAAGTGAATTCTGCTTTTATTGGCTTCTCGTGGCTCATTTGCATAACCAGTTATTCTTAAAAACTGCTGTGCTATGAAAGTAGTGTTTTTATTTCAACGATAACAATTTTGTGTCAAGTGAATTCTGCTTTTATTGGCTTCTCGTGGCTCATTTGCATAACCAGTTATTCTTAAAAACTGCTGTGCTATGAAAGTAGTGTTTTTATTTTAAAGGTAACAATTTTGTGTCAAGTGAATACTGCTTTTATTGGCTTCTCGTGGCTCATTTGCATAACCAGTTATTCTTAAAAACTGCTGTGCTATGAAAGTAGTGTTTTTATTTTAAAGATAACAATTTTGTGTCAAGTGAATTCTGCTTTTATTGGCTTCTTGTGGCTCATTTGCATAACCAGTTATTCTTAAAAACTGCTGTGCTATGAAAGTAGTGTTTTTATTTAAAGGTAACCATTTTGTGTCAAGTGAATTCTGCTTTTATTGGCTTCTCGTGGCTCATTTGCATAACCAGTTATTCTTAAAAACTGCTGTGCTATGAAAGAAGTGTTTTATTTTAAAGATAACAATTTTGTGTCAAGTGAATTCTGCTTTTATTGGCTTCTTGTGGCTCATTTGCATAACCAGTTATTCTTAGAGACTGCTGTGCTATGAAAGTAGTGTTTTTATCTCAAAATAACAATTTTGTGTCAAGTGAATTCTGCTTTTATTGTCTTCTTGTGGCTCATTTGCATAACCAGTTATTCTTAGAGACTGCCGTGCTATGAAAGTAGTGTTTTTATTTTAAAGATAACAATTTCATGTCAAGTGAATTCTGCTTTTATTGGCTTCTCGTGGCTCATTTGCATAACCAGTTATTCTTAAAAACTGCTGTGCTATGAAAGTAGTGTTTTTATTTCAACGATAACAATTTTGTGTCAAGTGAATTCTGCTTTTATTGGCTTCTCGTGGCTCATTTGCATAACCAGTTATTCTTAAAAACTGCTGTGCTATGAAAGTAGTGTTTTTATTTTAAAGGTAACAATTTTGTGTCAAGTGAATACTGCTTTTATTGGCTTCTCGTGGCTCATTTGCATAACCAGTTATTCTTAAAAACTGCTGTGCTATGAAAGTAGTGTTTTTATTTTAAAGATAACAATTTTGTGTCAAGTGAATTCTGCTTTTATTGGCTTCTTGTGGCTCATTTGCATAACCAGTTATTCTTAAAAACTGCTGTGCTATGAAAGTAGTGTTTTTATTTAAAGGTAACCATTTTGTGTCAAGTGAATTCTGCTTTTATTGGCTTCTCGTGGCTCATTTGCATAACCAGTTATTCTTAAAAACTGCTGTGCTATGAAAGAAGTGTTTTATTTTAAAGATAACAATTTTGTGTCAAGTGAATTCTGCTTTTATTGGCTTCTTGTGGCTCATTTGCATAACCAGTTATTCTTAAAAACTGCTGTGCTATGAAAGTAGTGTTTTTATTTAAAGGTAACCATTTTGTGTCAAGTGAATTCTGCTTTTATTGGCTTCTCGTGGCTCATTTGCATAACCAGTTATTCTTAAAAACTGCTGTGCTATGAAAGAAGTGTTTTTATTTTAAAGATAACAATTTCGTGTCAAGTGAATTCTGCTTTTCTTGTCTTCTTGTGGCTCATTTACATAACCAGTTATTCTTAGAGACTGCTGTGCTATGAAAGTAGTGTTTTCATTTATCAATTTTGTGTCAAGTGAATTCTGCTTTTGTTGGCTTCCTGTGTCTCATTTGCATAACCAATAATTCTTAGAGACTGCTGTGCTATGAAAGTAGTGTTTTTATTTTAAAGATAAAAATTATGTGTCAAGTGAATTCTGCTTTTATTGGCTTCTTGTGGCTCATTTGCATAACCAGTTATTCTTAGAGACTGCTGTGCTATGAAAGCAGTGTTTTTATTTTAAAGATAACAATTTTGTGTCAAGTGAATTCTTGGTAACAAAACATCCATTTATTTTTATTTGTAGAATCTAATATTTGTAATCACTATGAAGTCATCCAAATTCCACGTGCCTATGTAAAATGTATCAAAAGTTATGACAAGTTGGATGGAACTTTTGGAAAACCCCTCATGAATATTATATCAAGTTTCTCCCATCTCTGACAGCTGGTCTGTCGGGGTAGGTCTTTCTATCTGATGATACTAATTCTTTAAATTTTTCTTCAGATTATTCTCCGCCTTTCCCTCTTCCTTCTTCTGTTTCTTCCTTTTCTCAATATCACTATAAAATATTTCTTCACTAAGTCTCATTCTCTTCACTAACATCTTCTTCGTCTCTTTCATATCCTTCTTCTCTTCCGCAATTTTTTTTTCCATATTTTTTTTTCCTCTCTTCATCTTTTGTCTTCTTATCCTTGTTTGTCATCTTCTCAGTCTTACTGACTTCTATTCTTCTTCTCCTCACCATTCTTCATCTCCATCTATATCTTCACCACCCCCTTGATTCTTCTTGTTAATCTCATGAATTCTCCTTCTTGTCTTATTCTTCCTCTGTACCTTTTACTTCGATTCATTTCAAGATTGCATCTTGTATTCTTCCAAGTTCCAATTCTACTTGGTCTTCCTCCGATTCTTCTCCATCATTCCTTTTTTCTATATTCTTCACCTCCATTTTCATATTTTTCTTGTTCTTCATCTTCTTCTGCTTTGTCTTTTCATACTTCCTTAATTTCAATTGCATTCTTCTTCTGCTTCTTTTTCTGCTTCTTCTCTACTTTTTTCCGTGTTCTCCTTCATGTTCTCCTAGCTCCTGCAGCTTCCTGTGTCTGCCTTTCCAGCAAAATAAGGGCCCCCGAAGTTCCTACCATCGTCATTATTTCAAAGAGAAAGGGAAAATACTATAACAAAACAACCCAAGTCAGGGTCACTGAGTAACAATATCACGAGCTGTTGTGTGAATTAATATCACTCGAGCCCGCAGGGCGAGAGTGATATTAATTCACACAACAGCGAGTGATATTGTACGAAGTGCCCTGACGTGTGGTTGTTTTGTTTTTATCACCTGGTTTTACCTCAAATTTTCAATTATAAAGAGAGACTATTTTCTGCCATTACAAAAATGTGACGTCGCCATGGAGCAACAATGGATGTGACGTCACAATCCTATTGTATTGGCCATTGCTTGGTTTGTGACGTCATCAGGCATAAGAAATGCCGGTGATGTCAAAACCATTGTTAAAAAATATCGCTCTTGAAGGGTGGTATTTTTTACAATATCATAGGCACTAGGGTGCATCATTTGCCCCCAACCTATTCAGATGTTGATGTCTATGTGATATGTTTGGAGGCTGGATAATAAAAACATGAAAAAAAAATTTCAGCTCAAAATTTTGGTGGGAACAGCCACCTCCAGGCTCATGTTTGTATAAAATCAGATTATCCCGTAAAATCTGAATATCTCGGGAACCACTTGGCCTAGAGACTTGGCATTGGGCTCAAAATGTGCGGAATGTCCATATTTATATTCACTTTAATTGAAACTATCCCTCTATCTCTAACCGTTTTTCCGTTATTTGACAAAAACACAATTATACTCGGAAATTATGTAAAAAATTGATATTTATTAAAATTTGGGCACAAACCAGTGTACATTGATCCTATCTGCATTATTTCTACCTCAGATCACTCACAGAGGATTCATGTATCCATAGTGTACATTTCTGGTGATGGATCTTGTTCAGTCTGACCTCTGCATTAATCCGAAAATAGACTTATTCAATAAAAAAGAAGTTTTTCGGATCTTGCTCTGAAACTATTGGTCCCAGGACCAAAGTTACAATTGTAATGAATATAAACTCATTTATTCCGCACATTTTGAGTTCATTATCAAGTCTCTCGGACCAACGGTTCTTGAGTTATGACAATTTTGCAAAATATTGCAATTCCGCTTCATTGAAATATCATTGAAATAAGTAATGCTCTGGAGGTGGTTGTTCCCATTGGAATTTCAACCTGAAATTTGGTGTGCATGCTCAGGACAACAAACCTCCACACATATCACATAGACATCAAAATCAGAATAGGTTGGGGGCAACTGATGCACCCTAATAGGCACTGATATTTTGACTGTTAACAGTGATATTCACAGCCAACCAGGTGATAATATAATGTTATATTGTTTGGTAAAGTGTTATTATGACGGGGCCCCATGTGAGATGCTTCTGTGCTATTCAGATAATTTTGTTTCATCCCAAAATCATAAACCTGATGGCAAAGTTTTGCTTTTCAAATTTTTTTCTCATTTTTTTTACATCTTGAGTGGCCCAGATTGGGCCCCCCTGAGTGAATGGGCCCGTGGCAGCTGCTACTCTGCCACATAGGCCAGTCCGCCCCTGTGCCTTTCTGACTTCTGGGCCTTCTTTCATTCTCACCAGTGAGAGAGGGCACCACCCTCCAGTTTACTATAAAACACGAGAGGGCAGCAGCATACAGTATTTTTGCAGATTGCTGCAACTTCTCACCAAACAGCAGCCTGTCAGGGTGGGGACTTCTAGGCAAAAGCATGAAATTATTTGCTAAACTATTAATTTCAACAAATCAACATATTTAAAGGCTTTGTCTGTCATTAGATAAATATAGCTCGCACAATATACTCCATTTAGCTGTGTGATCCTTCTTCCATAAATTCAGGACTTTCACTCCAAAATTAATTCATGTCGTCAGAAACATGATAGAAGCACTTTTATCAATATCTACACAAGTTAATGATACATGTCTAGTCAATTAAATCTTTTAAATTTCCTCTAAAGTGAAATTCTTTGATATTAAAAGGTATAGGCCTACAATTGTAGCTTGTATTGTTTACCTGATGACATGTAAAATAATAATATTAATGTATCTTTTTGATATATATAGATCTCTTGTTTTTAGAATTATATATTATATAATATATATAATATATTATATAAAGTCAAAAAATCATTAAAAGTTCTCTGATCAATAGGGTGTCGTGGCAGTATATAAATTATGGTCTCAAAAGCTCAGCTTTAAATAAATATAGTTGTTTCAAAGAGAAAACTAATATTTATTGGCCTGAATCAACTGAAAATCTGTATATTCATCACAAAATGAATGTGTTACACCAGATTGTCCCTATTATATTAAGCTTTTCAGTTAAGATCTTCTTTTAACGTTTTAACAACTTTTTTACCCTTTCTTTTATCTTATTTTGGTTTTATGCAGACAGACGCCATTTTGGAGGTCACAGGACCCACACGTGTGGAACAGGTGTGCTGGAGAGGACACGTGACAAGCACGTGGTCTGGCTGCCATCTTGGATTTTGGACCTGTGTCCCATTCAGCAAATTTCAACAGATTTTTCTTACATTATGATTTACTGCATGTCACACAATGGTTACAGACCCAATATAAAAAAGTTTCTTTTGCCTCAGGGTATTTCTTAAAGCTTAAAAGTTTTTAAACTTTTAAAACTGATAATTAAAGGACTCCCAGGCTTTTATCTTTAGGACAAAAGTGGACCTGTTTCAGTATTGTCCAGATTTGAGCACACATTGTTATGACATCATCAATAATTATCCTCTTACAGTAAAATTGTTTTTTTTTTCCTCTTCAAAGTTCAAACATAATTTTAAATTCGTGAAATCCATATTTAAAAGTTTCAGTTTTTCCTGAGAAGTTTGCTAAATGCTGATTTGGTAATTTGGAAGACCAGGATTCCGAAATTTGCTAAGTGAAAGAGTCTTTAAATCTTGGGGAATATTCCCTAATTTCCCTTAGGTTTAATTACCCCATATTTCAAACAGAAAATGATTTGTGTTGCTACAGTTAATGTGACTTTTGTCTTTTAAACATTCTGGGAGATCCTTAGGACGTTCTAATGGTAAAAAGCAAAAAAGAAGGTTTTTTCATGGCATGAACAATTAAAATTTTAGGAGTTCATAAACCAGCTTTAAGCAGAAAGACCGAAAGAGCTGTCTCTCACTTTTTGGATTTTTAAGTGAATCACTAACTGGGCCATTGTCACATATCATCTGGGCAAAGCAAACTTATATTGTCCAAGAAGTTTGACCAAATTTGCATACTCTCATGATTTGACGTGGTAACGAGATTTCACGAGAATTGCACACAGTTACGAGACTAGCTAATGAGGTTTTGTTGTGCTTTGAATATTAATGAGATGAGGGGGTCAGGGTGGTTTAGATAGTACATAGAGCTACTTCTTGTGACCAATCATGAGTTATGTTTATAACCCATGACCAAGGTTGTGTGACATCCTAACCAGCTGGACTGATTTCTGGGTCTTCTTGTGATTTTTGATGACTTTTCAACTCCAGGACACTACAGGGCACAAGTTAAGATTTAGGTCAATAAGGGTATGACCTCAGTTTTGAACCCCCTTCAGAAAATAGGTCCAAGACCACGACCAACCCTTTAACAACTGAGCCATAGGTCAAGTTTGAGGTTAATCCACCCCAGTGGTCATTTATAATTTTCAACCCACAAGATTGTTCCAATAGTTTTGCACATAACTGTAGAGGGCACTCCAGTAGCAATGAAATATGAAGGGTAGTGTTAGCACAAAACAATAGGTGGCAGCACATGGACACCTGGGGCGCCAAATATGGCAAGCAAGGGGGTAGTCGACACTTGAAAATCCCCTCCCACATGGAACCAGGGTGAAAGAAATAACCCTAGAACTGTGCAAATACAGGGGCGGAAATATAGAGCAATAAATTAGCTGATTTCTCTCAAATTGTGTGTGGAAATGTTTCCAAGTTTCCATCTGTCAGTGCCTGTGTGGTGATTTAATTTAAATCAGTTTTTGTTTTTCTGCACACATGAGGATTAACTGCTTACTTTTCACCAAATTTTCCTCAGCATTGGGTCAAAGTTGTTTTTTTTTACCACTAATTGCCTAAAATAATAAGTACTTTTCCCTGGATGGTAACTCCAAAATAAGATATATGATTATCTTTTGTGCTCAAGCCATTTTCTCTTGCTGGTGGTATATCTATCAATCTATCTATCTTATCTTATCTATCTATCTATCTATCTATCTATCTATCTATCTATCTATCTATCTATCTATCTATCTATATATCTATTTGTGTTACTCATCTGTTTTGTTCCTTCGTACTTGAAACGTCTCTTTCTCTTTTCTCATTAGGCCTACTCTTTCTCTCTCCTTCTTTCCTTCATTCCTTGCTCTCCTTCTGTCCTTCTGTCCTTCTTTCCTTCTGTCCTTCTGTCCTTCTGTCCTCTCTCCTTCCCTCCTTCCCTCGGAGCCCTCCTTCCCTCCCTCACAAGTTTATTTTTCACTGTCATCCACAGTGTTGTACAATTTCATCGTTTCATTTGGGATGGTAGTGTTTTTTGAGAAAATTGAAAAACTTGCTAAATGATGTACTCAAACTCGTGGTATTAATTTTATCACCAACATTAAATCCAACCTTTCCTATCTACAGTTCTCTATTTACCCAAATCCGCCTCTTGCCCCTACATAGCTCCATTTCCTAGGGACACAACCCAACATTTCCCAACCTTTTGTTTTGGTGCCTTTTGTGACGATTTCTAGGAAGCAAGCGTTCCATTCAACTGTCGTCTGCTGGCCCCATTTTTGCTGCGGCGTTTTGTTTACATATCGTTAACTAAAAGAGGCTGCAAAATATGTAAACAAGTAAACAAAGGAGTGCTAGAAAGTAAACAAATATGCAGCCTCGCTTTGATTGAGTGAGGTGATTTACTGTCAAGTGGTTGCTCACAATCTGGTTGAATCAACCAACTGTTCGCCCAAATCAACCATTTGTAACGATTTGAATTTGCTTAGCAAAAGTTTGCAGACCCCTGAAAGTTGACAGCTTTACAAAAATGTTTCATAGAATTTGATGATTTTGAGAGGATTTTCCAAATTTTAACAAAATTTCTCACGGATTACATGGGAATTAATGTCAAATTTAAATATCATGAGCTGTTTCAATTAAATGTAACATTCTGAATATGTTTTTATTCTTCGAACTGAGTATTGTTGCACATGGAATATGCCTATCAAGTTAATTTTGTTTTCACTTGGTTGAGATTTGATTGTGCCTTGAATAGCCACATTGAAGCCCCACAATAATTTGGTTTTTATTTGAATTAAGAATTTACAACTTTACCTGTTTACAGAAGATTGAATGCTGTTTCTTTTATCTTAAAAAACAAAATCCAGAAAAATACCAAAATATGTTAGGCTGCCAAATTATGTTGGGCTACGAAATTAAGTTAGGCTACATCAAATTTAAAGTCAGTCTATCAAGAATGAAAAAATACTTTGTTTTTTGCCTATATATTTCATCTTTGAATTTAGGCCTAATGCTCGCACCGTGTTTTCTTCTGAAAAAGTTTTTATCAAAATTAAAGTAGTAAAAAAGTCTTACAATTCAAATACAGGAATTTTCCATTGGTAAATTCCTGAACTTGGATACAGTTGCCCTATAGACAAATTCAAACTGGTTTTTACCTTCACAATACTTGAGAAATATGGGTGGAAAAAATTGCATGCAACTCGTGCTGGCCACGTGCTATAACCGTCAAACGTTCTGGTAGCACGTGCGACGTCATGACGCTCTTCATGACGTCGGCCTCGACGTTGTGACGCGCGTCATGACGTCGTTTTTGACGCTTGTGACGGCTGTCAGGACTTCCATATTTGGAGTGACCTCTCAAAAATCACAATCTAATCCATGTGGAGGCATTTGCTATTGAAGAGGTCCTCAGTTTGGTATTAATGACCTTTTTCCATATCTATTGCTCAGTGGAGGTCCTTCTCAAGGGCCCAGAAGCCCTAATAAGGTCCCTGTTGCATATATCAACAGAATTAGCGGTTTGATAGTTTTTCTACGTGACTCTAGCAAAATGCTGTGTGAACTTGTCAATTTAGGAATAAGCAGTTATTCAGAAACGTTCCTGCTACATCGGTATGATTTGCTACAAAATTCCTAAATGGGATATTTTCCAATGGCATTGATTCATTTAAAGCGAAACTTAGCACAAGAAAGGTTTCAAAAATCTGTGCAGTGATGGTCTCAACATCAATGGTCGACAGCAGGAAATTAGGTCAAGTCGGACCAGCTTCTTATCAATGATTTAGTTTCGAATTTAACAAAACATGACATATTCATATTCAAAAGTGTCTTAAAAATTCAATTTTCTCCATTAATATTCCCTGTTTCTATTATTTATATGTAATAGTTCATTATAAGCCTTGACAAGCTAAATTAAATTACTTTAAAACATGTGACTGATTTCATTTCAAAACAGACAACAAGAAAACATAACAAAATTAAGGTTACATAATCTTTGTCAACTGATGATTATGTAACAGTGAGCAATTAATCTACATGCAGATCATGTTATTGTTTTTGTTATCACTAATATGTAGATGGCAATGCCATAGATTCGCGGAGCTCAAATTAACTGTTCTTATTTTGAAACCCTATTATAGTATACAAATATTGACTGATTTCGAGGGCATTAGTCAAATCTATTTCCCTCGAGGGTGTGCAAGTGAAAACTATTTCATGAGGCCGAAGGCCGAGGGAAATAGTTTTCCTTTCACGCAGGAGAGTAGATAAGCAGACGCATAGCCTACATTGCACTAGTTATTGTTACTAGTTTTGATGAGTTTTTTTTGGTCTTTACTAATTAATGCCCTAATTTTATTATTTTCCTGCACTATTGCAAATGTATGGAAAATTTTGAAAGAAAAATGTTGAAAAAAAAACATTTAGGGAAAGAAGATTTTAGAAAGAACAAATTTCGGAAAAAAAAAATTTTGAAAAAAAAAAGTTGAAAAAAATTGGGACAAAAAAAAATTTGGACAAAAAAAAATTTCGGAAAAAAAAAAAATTCGGAAAAAAAAAAATTCTGAAAAAAAAAAATTCTGAAAAAAAAAAATTCTGAAAAAAAAAAATTCTGAAAAAAAAAATTTCGGAAAAAAAAAAATTTCGGAAAAAAAAAAATTTCTGAAAAAAAAAAATTCTGAAATTTTTTTTTTTTTTGGAAAACAAATTTTGGAGGGCAATAGTCCTGGTCAATATATATACTAAAATAATGACTGACATGTGACCAGCTCTCAGCCAATGACAGCTCTGCTTTCATGGTCGAGGTATAATAATGATAAACATGAACACAATCAGTTGAGCCTAAATTAATTGATGCTATTTAAGTACAGTGATAGCAATCAGCTTTTAAACTTCACGCCTCAAAATTTAATAAACTTCACACATCACTGCTCACAAGCAGGCTGCTGATAGTTCCGTCATTTTCCCTGGGTGTGGCACTGCAAGCATGATGCTACACCGGTGGCGACACCTGTTAGCAAAATAAGCTTTTTTCATGCAGACGACATAAATGAGCATAAAAATGAAATTTTCAAAACAGAATAGGATAGTTAAGAACCAAATGGAATTTTTCAGACACTACTGCAGTATTGCAAGAGAAATTCAGGGATGTTTACTTTTACCGAAACTAACTGTTTAATCAGGGACCAACTCCATGGCAGGTACAGGCAGTCCTTCATTCTCACTCCACTGACAGATTCAAAATTTACTATGAGCTGTTGTTAAGCTAAGTTCGCTGACGCGACGGGCGGCTTCGCCGCCCGTCGCTACGCGAATATTATGTAATATCAACAATCTAGCATAGACTTTAATTTGGCAGCTTTCACTGTAGTCTTCCTTTTTACTATTTAGCTGATTATCTATCAATTCTGTTCATTCTTAAT
Organism: Platynereis dumerilii; assembly: GCA_026936325.1. NCBI lineage: Eukaryota > Metazoa > Annelida > Polychaeta > Phyllodocida > Nereididae > Platynereis > Platynereis dumerilii. Next base: position 42,719,228 of record JAPTHN010000009.1, read on the forward strand.
CTTTATTTGCTATCCTATCTATCTATCTGTCTATCTATATATCTATCTATCTATCTATCTCTCTATCTCTCTATCTATCTATCTATCTATCTATCTATCTATCTATTTATCTATCTATATATTCTATTTTTGATCTATTTTATTGTTTTTCTTATAGTTTCTAGTCTAAATTTCTCTCTATTTTTCTATATAGCCTACCCCTCTTTCAATTTCTTTGAAACAGTAACATAACTGCCTTTCATACATTGAATATGAAATAAATTTAATGAAAGTTATGGTAAAACCATAAGTGCTAAAAAAAAACTTTTTAAGAGCTGCGCGAATTTCATGGCTGTGCCATTTACATATTAAATTTTAGGTCATAGGCCTACTTATTATTTTAACCTGTACGACAAAACTGTGCCATTCAAAACTAGGCCTATAGTGCAAATTCGGATGTTTTAGAATATTCAAGATAGTTTCAAATCTAGAAATATTTCTGGCTTTTAAACATTTGTAAGACTGACCAACTTAATTTTATGTAGACTTTTTAAAATTAGGTCCCTATTATCGCCTTCCTTTTTCTTCAAAACATACATGCCCCTTTACTGATATCTTTCCTCAAAATAAATCCATACATTAATTTAATTGAATAAGAATAGGCCTAATAATTATGAAGCCATATTGAAATCACATTTTCGCGCTGTGCTTCCCCCGTAACTCCTGTGTTCAGCCGACCTGAACAGTAGCATAGCAACCAAGAAATATCATTTCTGGGAAACGGTGCTTTCTAGGAATTTCTTGGGTCAGGACGGGGTCCATTTCAAGGGAATATTTCCGCGCGATTTGGGGATTTTATGAAATGAAGTCGGACACCACGACAGCATAAAATGTCTTTGTAGGTGCCTACTGAATGTTGATATATTTTCATGGTGGTGTCTCTGACATTATATTGACAATAGAAAACCCCCTACATAATAAGATTGGGCGAGTCTTTTAGCTCTGGTCGATGAAAGAAATATAATAACAATGAAAAGCTCAACAATAGTAACCACCTATACCCCGACAATAGGTTTGGTGAGACACTATTGTCAAGCACTTCAAAGTAGCTAACTTATCACCGCCCACAAAAGTATCCAAGCTCAAGAACGCATGTGTTCTGCTTGAAACGTTCAGACAACGTCTTGGCAACGTATGTGAGAGTTCTAGGTGACTTCTTGGGTCATGCTAGTGTCACTTGAAGGGTTGTTCAATCCACAAGAAGACATGTTAATAAAGGGAGCTAGATTGAGTGGGGTGGGGGTAAACTTAAGAGAAAATGGTAGTTTTCATTTTTCACAAGAAATTTACTTTCATCTTTAAGTCATTATTTTGTGATATAGCCTAGGCCAATATCAAAGTAAGCAAATGTTTGCATTTCATTTCAATAATTAGAACAAATATCTATCTATCATCTATGATATTCTATCTATCTATCTATCTATCTATCTATCTATCTATCTATCTATCTATCTATCTATCTATCTATCTATCTATCTATCTATCTATCTATCTATCTATCTATCTATCTATCTATCTATCTATCTATCTATCTATCTTCCTTCCTTCTTTGCATGTTTTTCCATCATTGCTTCCCTCACTTTCTTGCTTCCTTCCTTGCTTTCTTCTTTTCTTCTTCTCTTCCTTTGTTTGCTTGCATGCTTGTTTGCTTACATCATTGCTTCCTATATAGTTAGCTTCCTAGCTTCCTTGTTTTCTTGCTTGTTTCGTTCCTTCTATAGATAGATCTATCTACCACGTGTTAAATTGCTTTAATATCACTACCACCCTAAAAGAAATTCGCTGAGTACAGTATGTGTATTTCATAACGGATGGTAGAGAGATTATAGAAACTTGATTTGTAATGTAAGCCATTCTGTCGCGAAAAGAATCGGGAACTGCCAAAATTATCTTTCTTATATATCTGATAAGCTGTCTGGAGTTTTTATAGAGTGATATATATGTCCTACCAAAGATTATGATCGCATAAACAGCATCCAAATTTAAAAGCACGATTTCCTGGGATGATTTTCTTGCTTCCATGCAAATCCACATTTTTTAGCAGCCATGCACTGCTGCCACCTGGCGTCAGAGTTGGTGGTTAAGAAATGTCACAATTTTGACAGGGCACTCAAGATCAACTAAAACACACTTATTAAGCACTAGAAAATACCAGTTTAGGTCTCTTAATTAAGAAATAACTAATTCATGTCAAAGATTGTGTCAAAAATTTGAATTTCATGTCAAGTGCTGGAAAATATGGTGGTTTTAATTGAGGTTTTAATAGAGGAGATTTGAAAATATTTGCAGGGGGAAGGGGGGGGATGTATATCTTATATACTATGACGTTTGCTATCTATCTATCTATCTATCTATCTATCTATCTATCTATCTATCTATCTATCTATCTATCTATCTATCTATCTATCTATCTATCTATCTCGTTTGCTTCTGTGCCTGCTTCAATGCTTTTTCCTTACTTTTTGCTTCCTTGCTTCTTTGCTTCCTTCCTTGCTCGCCCCTTGCGTCCTTTTTTTACTGCTTCCTTTCTTCCTTCCTTTCTTCCTTCCTTTCTTCCTTCCTTTCTTCCGTCCTTCCTTTCTTTCTTCTTTTCTTATTTCTTTCTTCCTTCCTTTCTTCCTTCATTTTTCTTTCCATTCTTCCATCCTTTCTTTTTTCCTTTCTTCCTTCTTCCTTCCTACTCTCTATCAGAATCCTTCCTTGCTTGCTTCCTTGCTTGCCTCCTTCCTTGCTACATTCCTTCCTTGCCTTCTGGCTTCCTTCCTTCCTTCCTTTCTTCCTATCTTCCTTTCTTTCTTTCTTTCTTTCTTCCTTTCTTCCTTTCTTCATTTCTTCCGTACTTCCTTCCATTCTTTCTTTCTTGCTTTTTTCTATCTCCCTTCCTTCATCATCTCATTTGTGCCCTTATTTCTTATTTCTTATCAAATAATTAATTACAAAATCAAAACGAAGGTCAAATGCAACATGTCAGTTAACAAAATTAAGATTAATTTAGTTGCCAATTAGTAGGAAAATTTGATGTTTCTGAGACCATGGATAAGTGGTGAATAACTCATGCTTAACTGGTGAATGAGTGGCGAATAACTGGTGAAGTACCTGTCAGTGTAGAAAATGACATGCTGAAAGTTAGTTGACATCTTAAGAGGGCAAAAAACGTTAGTGGGAGGGCACATGTTCTAACAGGCAGACCCCATGTGAGATCTGTTCAAGAGATTGTTTCAAAAAACTTTCCTTGTTATAAAGTTCCCTAGGAGGTTGTTTCAATACAGATGTTGATGGATGATTGGGGCTTTACGTCTTGTATTTATGCACTTGCATTTATGCACTTGGTAGGTTAATTTGAACAGTAGGAGGACACAGCAAGGCAAATGATGATTTAAACAGCTGTCCAGGTGACCCGGCAAGAGCTGGATTCGAACCCTGGACTCAGCGATTGGCAGCCACAAGACCCCCCCCCCCTCTCCCGCTCCCCATGCATGTGAGATTGACTCCAGAGATTGTTTCAAAAAAGTTTCCTTTTTTTTTTAGTTCCCTTGGTCCTTGGATGTTGTTTTAATACAGATGTTGAGAAAGGAGCAAAAGGTTTGGAATGGATGGATGATTAGGGCTTTACGTCCTGTGTGATTGACATGGTTCCAACCTTTTGGTCGAGGGAGCTCTTGGCTGTTGTGGCAGTGGTGCGCCATTCCAAATTCTTAAAAGGGAAAAATACTGCTACCGGAGTATAATTTTGCTAAAAAGTACTGAAAAAGTGAACATGAAAACAATAATTGTAATTGCGCCGCTGAATGTTGGGTGAGCTGTGGTAGGGCCAAACGCATGCTTTTTTTATTTTTATCAGGGGACCTCAGCTCCCCCAAACTCCCCCGTGCATGGAAGATCATTAGATCACATCATTAGTGTAACGATTCTTATTTACAGATTGTTTTGATCATTTTTGGATCATTTTGGTTAAGGACGCATGGCAGGACGTCCATGACACTGGCCAGGACGTTGTCCAGGACGCGCGACGCTGTTTGTGACGGCCGTCATGACGCTGGTGACGTCGTTTTTGACGTTGTTTGCGCACCTTTTCCACCTCAAACAACGTCCTGACCACGTGTTGTCAACAACTTGGCACTTCAGACAAGATAATGAATTTATTTTCAGACAATATTTAGAATTAGGGGGGGGGGTATAGATAAGGAACCCTAAAAGGTTCATTATTCAATTTAAAAAAGGTTCCAACAGCAAACAAAAACAGCATTTAGGTTATCCAGCTGCACTGAACTCCCATGTGCAATGGAAGTCATTTCTCTCAAGTTGGGAGCATAGAGTCAAAGACAGTGTATCTATAGATACACTGTCTTTGATAGAGTCCTATCATAGGGCCTTCCCACCAAGGATTGAACCTTTTAGATTCAAATGAACCCTAAAGAAATATATAGCTTTTTTTTTCGGTTGTGGGTTCCTTATATATATACCATCAAGAACCTTTAGCATTAAGAGTGCAGAGTAGAGCAAATGAGGAAAGGAGAAAAACATCGAAGAACAAAAGGGGGGGGGGGTTAGTCAGGGAATAATAGGTGAAGTAAGGAAAGGGCTAAAGAAAAAAGGAAGGGAAGAATAATGTATGGAAAGAGTAAAGGGATAAAATAGGGAGGCAGAAAACGAGGGTTGGAGCTAGAGAAGAAGAAAAGGAAAAAAGGAAGTCAGACAGAAAGAAAGGGGGGATGAAAGAGAGGAAGTGTGAGTGGAAGAAAGAGACAAAGATAGAGCGAAAGATCGAGAGAAAGCTAGAAAGAAAGACCTCTAGGAAGAAAATGAGAGGGGAAGAAAGAAGGGAAGAAGGTGTGAAAAATGGGAAAAGAGTATATTGAACAGAGGAAGAAAGTGAGAAGAGAAGAAAGAGAGGAAGAAAGTGAGAGGAGAAGAAAAGGATGATTAGAAATAAATTAAGAAAGTGAGAAAGTAAGTGAGGAGGGAGATAGGAAGGGAAAGTTAGGATGGGAAAGAAGAAAGCGTGGTTGAAAAAAGGAACAAGAGAGGAATTTTTAGTAAGGGAAGAAAAAAGACAGAATTGGAAGGGATATATATCGGAAAGTAGAGAGAAAGGAAAGAAGTAAGGGACCGTTCAGAATTTATGACTGGGGGGGGTGGGAGTTTTGCTGGAACTTCCCGTCAAAAATTGATACCCCCCCCTTAAGTTTCATGCGGATTTTTAGTACCCCACCCTAAGGTTTCATGCATATTTTTAGTACCCTCCCCCCCATCGACATACAAAACAATACACACATATATACTGTTATACGCAGCCACGCGTACAGATTTGCGTCATTTCGCGGACTTTTGCGCATAAAAAAGTCCAAATAAAATGAGTTTATGCGTGTTTTTTAAGATTCCCCTTGGAAGTGTTGTCAAAAATTAATAACCCCCCCTTGAAACACGTGTGAAAAGTTAGTACCCCCTCGGCCAAAACTCCCACCCCCCCCCAGTCATAAATTCTGAACGGTCCCTAAGAATTGATCGAAGGAAGAGGAGAAGCGGGGGAAAGAGGAGGATGCATGGAGAGGAAGAAGAGAAAATGAGAGAGAAGAAGAAAAACCAGAAAATGACTTTGAAATGCAACTTTTAAAAGCCTCATTTGGTCTAAAGATGAAAATTCAGAATCATTTTGAAGGACAGCCATGCACTAACCATGCAAGTGGGGCCATAACTCTCCTCCCCAGCATAGACACAGAGATGAATGACTCTCATCATATCCTTATAGAATTTCTCCTTGAATATACACGTGTGTGTTGCTATGGACTCGCAGGCCTGGGTCAAGTATGTCCTTATTAAAAACAACCTTTTGTGAAGTTCGCTCCTTTCATGATATAAGTAAAGTCAAAATGTGTCAGTTCTACATCAATGTGACAATGTTAAAGCTCTCACATTGAAAATGGACGTATGTTGTTAACAATGGCTTAACAATGGCTTAAGAAGAGACACGTGACATATTCATAACAATGGCTTAGGACAGTATGGTCTCTAAGCATTGTTGGTTGCTATGGTGATGTCACAAAGACATGACATCAAATGGATATTCAGATGTTTGAATGAAATATGGAAATATTAATGCTTTTGGTGATAACTGTTTGAGATAGAACCTTTATCTGTCCCGCTAATATTAGTATTTTAGGCAACATATCTTATTTCTAGTAAGAATGAATAAACTCGAAATAATATACAGTTCAATTTTGGACGATAGTGTTTGGAAATATCAAAATACTCGACTTGCAAGAGTGGAAGGAGGAGATAGAAGAAAAGCATGCAGGTCGGAAGCAAAGTCCTTAGAGAGAGAAGACTATTTTGAAAGGAGGGGCTCATCGATTAATTAGGATGGAACGGGGAAAGAAAGAAGGCAATTAAAGAGGCAAACAGGAAACAAAGGAAAGCTGGGAAAAAGAGAATACATGTAGGGAGTGAGGGATGGGGAGGAATGAGGGAGGGATGGACGGATGGATGTTTGAGGCTTTACGTCCTGTGTTCATGCACTTGGTAGGCTAATTAGGACAGGAGGAGGACACGGCAATTGGCGAAGGATGATTGAAAGAGCCATCCAACATAGGCCCAGGTGACCTGGCTAGACCTGGATTCGATCCCAGGACCCAGCGATTGGCAGTCCAGCACGCTACCACTGGACCAACCCCCCCCCCCCAAGGGAGGTAGGGAAGGAGGGAAGGAAGGAAGGAAGAGGGGAAAGATTATTTTCAAAGGAAGAGTTGGTTGCATGATTAAGATGGAAGGAGGCAAGGAGGGAGGTAATTAAGGGGGGAAAGAAAGGAAGAGAGGAAGGAGGAAAGGAAAGAAGAAATAGGAAGGAGGAAATAGGAGGAAAGGAAAGAGGAAGAAAGTAAGAAAGCAAGCAATGGGGCAAACAGGAAACAAAGGAAACAAGTAGTAGAGGAAGGAAGGAAGGAAGGAAGGAAGGAAGGAAGGAAGGAAGGAAGGAAGGAAGGAAGGAAGGAAGGAAGGAAGGAAGGAAATAAGGAAGGAAATAAGGAAGGAAATAAGGAAGGAAATAAGGAAGGAAGGAAGGAAGGAAGGAAGGAAGCATCAACTTGAACTAAAAAGGCAAAAAGGAGCAAATGAAGCGCAAGGAAGGAGCAAGTAAAGGAAGAATTTGAAGGAAGGAAATAGGACAAAATAAAGGAGAAAATTATTACAATTAACACTGATATAAGAAAGTCGAATAGAAGAAACTTTAAGAAAGTAGACCTACAGATATTGCTTTAAACATCAAGACAAACATCTTATAATCGCTGAAAATCAATCAAACTAAATTTGTATAGATTTTTACAATTCTCTTCAGGACTGGACAATGTCCAAGACAATTTTTCTGAAAATTGCCAAATTGCATATCTAGACCAATTTATCTAAATCTGACAGCTCCTTCAGACCTACTCTTAAATTGTCATTGCCATGACATAGAACCTCTCATGTATTCAAGATGGCGGTGGGTCATTGAACAATGGTCATGTGATCTGAACAATGGGTCTAAGATGGAGTGCGCATGCGCACTAAGTAGTGAGTATGCATGGTCAAGTTAGGTTTCCTTGATTAAAATGCAAACTTTTAAAAATTGATGATTTGTCTGGAATGCAGGAAGGATAGATAGATAGATGGATAGATAGCTAGATAGATAGGAAGATAGATAGATAGATAGATAGATAGATAGATAGATAGATAGATAGATAGATAGATAGATAGATAGATAGATAGAAGATTCTCAGCCCATGGTTGTGGGCTACTCTATTCAAAACTATTTCGCTGGCAGGAATTTCAAACAATATGAAAAGTTGAATATTCTAATGAGCTCATGAATGTGCACGGAATTGCACGTCAATCGTATATATTATCCATGTACCTCCCTTGTTCGAGCGTTGCTTCTGATCCCTAATTCCCATGCATGTATACAGCCTGGTTATTACTGATCCCTCACCCCCCCCCCCTTCCTCTCTCTCTTTCATCATCTAAACACGCACAAACACTTCAAGTCACCGCACGTCACTTCGGTATGACCACAACTAGTTTTCTAGTTCATCTTGCTCCAGCTTTCCCCTGACACACACGGTCACACACCCTAAAACTTAAAACACTTCCCTCACCAGCGTCAAAAAGTGCGTCGGACGTTTGTGACGCGCGTTTTGACGGCCGCAACGACGACGTCACAGCGTCATGGCGTTGGTCACCACGTGTCATGACAGTGGTTGTATCCTTATCAAAAACATTTAGGGTGTTTAATGTTTTATGCTGTCTGGCCAAAATCAATGTTAGACTCTAGGTTATATTCTAGTTTCTCTTGTCTAGCTGACAGAATATAGATCTGTTAAATATTTGAATGGATTACTTCTCAGGGGAAAAAATATGAATTTATTTGAAAAGGCTGACTTTTGCTAAAACTACGTGATTATGCCTAATAAAGACAAAGACGTATAGAAAGCTTGTTCTATTCTATTCTATTATATTCTATTCTACTTGATTATATTAGATTCTATTCTATTCTATTCTATTCTGTTCTATCCTATTCTATTCTATTCTGTTCTGTTCCAGTCTATTCTAGTCTATTCTATTCTACCAAGAATACTCCTTTACTGTCATCCTGAATGAAACAACATGAGGAATATCACTGAGGATGACAGTGAAAAACCAAACTTGGAAGGAAGGAAGGAAGGAAGGAAGGAAGGAAGGAAGGAAGGAAGGAAGGAAGGAGGGAAGGAAGGAACGAAGGAACGAAGGAAGTAAGGAACGAAGGAAGTAAGAAAGTAAGAAAGTAAGGAAGGAAGGAAGGAAGGAAGGAAGGAAGGAAGGAGGGAAGAAAGCAAGTGTGCAAGAAAGAAAGAAAGAAAGCAAGGAAGTAAGCCAGGGTAGAAGGAAGTAAGGAGTGGAGGAAGGAAGGAAGGTAGATAATAAGGAATGAAGGGAGATAGGAAGAAGAAAAGAAAGAAAGAAGGGATAGAGAAATTAAAGAAGGGCAGGAACGACAGATGGAAGAAAAGAAAGACAGAAAGAAAGAGAGATGATTGACAGAAAGAAGGAAAGGATAGACAGACATAGATAAATAGATGGATAGATAGATAGCTAGATAGATAGATAGATAGATAGATTTGTCTATCCCAAGATTATCCATCTGAACAGCTTATCAGTTTTCAAGTGACTCATTTTGTGCTTTTCTCTGGACAACCAGTTTGACAAACAAGTGAATTTCATTTAACAGGTTTCTCTGATAATCCCCATATAAAATTCCACGCTGTGGTTGATTATAATGTTTGGCTTAGTTAAGCCTGATCATATAGCAGGTGCATAATTTATTTGGATTTGAGAAAGAGGGGGGGGGGGTTAGGAAAATAGCCTGTCAATGCCAGAGCAGCCTAAAATTGAAGCAAATTCTGACCAAATTTTGGCACTTTGGTTTCAGTTAATAGTTATCATAGATAATGAGAAATGGCTGATTGTTTGGGGGGGGGGTTGTTTGAGAGGGGTGAAACTCAGCATTCCATTTTGCCAGGAACACCTGCCAACCCCCCCCCCCCCTTCCTAGAAATCCCCCCCTTTGTTTGCTAAATTTAGCGTGGCTTCGCTTGGCTGAACCTGAGCTAGTTGTTTTGATTGTTTAGTAGCACAGCAAATTTGCAGATTTTAATTTCCATCATACGTAATAGTAACCTCCCAATTTCCTATAACTTTATTTGTGGCATCCTTTACTAAAATGTCTTATGTAATATCGACACATTGGAAAGTGATAGTATGATTTATTTTGATTGGGTTTATGTGCAATATTGATGCTTTATTGTCCATTATAGCATCCTAAAAAAATGTATATTGACCACAAATATATAGTTTTTCTTTATTCCTTATATATTATAATAATTTAATAATCTAATTTTTTAAAAGGTCTAATTTAAAACTTACGATTAGTCTAGAGCTGCTAGTCAATAGTGTCAATACGGCCTATTGCTTATTGACCATATTCTATAATTAATCTTTTAACCAAAATATATGCTAGAAATATATCATTTACCTTCAATTTTATTAAATTTCTTATAAATTCCTCCGCAATACCAGAGTGTGAAGTTATTACACGAGTTTTTGGAGCACCCGACTTCTATTCGCTTTGATGTTGTCGCCCTCAAAACTTCAAAGGAAAATTACCGTCCATTGAAAAGCTCCTGGAATTTCTAGGAACAACTTCATTTCCCTACCCCCAGAAATTCCTAAAGTGGCTTTAATGATTTAGTTAAAACCTGTTTTCTTAAAAAATTAATTTTACATTTTTATGATTAAAATTTTGTCAAGAATATTTTTTTAGTGATGAGACAAAGATATAAATAATTCTTCTTTTCTCAAAAAAGCCAAGAACAAAATTATAATGCTAATATCAATAATTTTTGCATAACTCAGTTTGCATTTTATTTATATAAGCCCTTTAGAGGAAGTTTTTGATTCCAACAAAATTCCACAGGCCTATCATAATAATCAAAAACAATTTTGCCACAGTGACTCCCATGACTCTCACTTCACCAATTTCTACAGTTTGACATAAATTGTTACAAAATGTTGTAAAAGTTAAATCATTTCAAAAATAATATTTTACGAATAAATAACTGAAAATTTCCTATCGTAGGCCTAGACCAAAACAAAAGGCCATGAATTGATACCGACTATTGTTATAAGTGTGATAAATCAGTAAATGATAGAAAGATAGTTTATAACATTTCCTAAAAATATTCTTCTCTCACTATTACCAAAAAATATTAAGATCACTGAATAAAAGAGTCAATTATGCACACTGGTAAAAAACTATCCAGCTTCATTAGAAATTAAACAATTTTGGAAGACTGTAAAATATGTTTGCTTTACCAAAGTTTATCACATACATTTCTGGGAAGTTTGAATTTACTTGACCACACACACAATATCTGCAACAAGTTTGGGGGATCTAGAAAGTGTGTTTTTAAAAGTCTATTTTGTGATATTAGAAGGATTTAGGAAACAAAATTTAGAGTAGTGTGGGTTGGCAGATGTAGATTTTATGATCCAGATCATTTTTGGCCTGATGCATGCTCTCAAAAATTTGGCAGGGATAAAATTAATGCCCATATTAAACAATAGGGAGCGTCGGTCCCAAAACAATGGGCGAGGGGTTTTTGAGACTATGCACCTGCAGGCCCGCGTCCTGCACGTGTTAGGGGGTCATTTCGGGGGGAGAGAGAGGGGGGCATTTGGGGGGTGATGCACCTGATTCATAGAAAAAGTCCTCCCTTCCCCCTCCCCCCAGACACGCGTCCCCACGCCAGGATTTTGAGCCCCATTAACTAAAAATCACCCCCCCCCCTCAATTACAAATTATGAAAAGTATGAATTCAGAAATTTGTGAAATTATACAAAAGAAAAAGTGAACCTTGTGGCTTGGTGGCTTGGATCCACGCCCCCCCCCCCCATAATTCTATACCCTCCCCCCCCCCCAAGCCATTTGCTCCCAGATATAAAATCCATCCCAATTTTCACAAAATGTCATGACTTGCATGTATGCCAATGGTCGCCCAGAAAATTGATCATTCAGTTTTTGGGATCCAATAATATTAAAGTGTTGGCTTCTTGCCAAGACGTAATTAAAGGATTCTATCTTTGAACAATGACATTGAACGTTATTTTATAATTCCGAGTTTTTAGCTATATGGCTGGAATAGGATATTCATATCAATAAAATGGCTGTATATGAGCATAATATATATGTTGACCTATATCTGCAAAAGTTCAAAACAGCAGTATATGTCTTGACTGTTTTCGCATTAAAATTAGCATATATAGTTTTCATCATTGTAGAAATTACATGTTCGATTTTTCTTTCCATTATTTTTTCTACCTCTATCTTATTTTGTTTTCTTATGCTTTGGCCTTCTTCTCTTTCTTCTGTCTTCTGTAGCTTCTTCTCCTTCCAGTCCTTCCTTTAAATACAATTTCTTTCTTGTTGTTGTTGTTTTTCTTCTTCTTCTTCTTCACTTTCTTCTCAATTTCTTTCTTATGCTCCCTTTCCTTCTTCTTCTTATTCCCATTCTTCTTCCTCTGTCACTTTTTTTCTGCTTCTCAATTCTTCTTTTTCCGCCATTCTTCAATTTTCTTTCTTCTTCCAGTGGCGTAACTAGGGGGGTCTTGAGTGGGGGGGGGGCACCTGGGGGGCACGCAATTCTCTGGGGGGGGGCACCCGCTATGCTAACTGTATATTTAAGCCAGAGTTAGAAAGTTCATATGGGGGGGCGCCTTGGGGGGCACAGGTCCAATATGGGGGGCACGTGCCCCCCCGTGCCCCCCCCTTCCATAGGGACGCCACTTTTTTTAACTCACCTTCTTCTTGTTTTGTTTTCTTTTTCTCTCATTTTCTCTTCAGCATTCATTCCTATTCAATCTGCAACTTCTTTATTTTAACTTTTCCTTTGTTTCTTATTTTTCTTCTTGTTCTTGTTCGTCTTCTTCAATTTTCGTTCTTCCTCGTTTAGGTTTCTTCTACTTCTTTTAAGTTGTTGTTTTTTTTCTTCGGCTCTATACTTTTTCTTATATTGTCATCTTCTTCTTTTCCTCTCCTTTCTCTTGTTCACTTCAATCTTTATTTTTTACTTTTCCTTCTTATTTCACTTTTCCTCCTTCGTCTTTCCTTCTTCTGTTATCTGCCGATTACCAACACAAACAATTATAAATTTATACCATTATCAATGACAAACCAGAAAAGATAAACCACCAATTATTTAGCTCTTTCCACCACTTTCTATTGGGCCTATACAAGTACTTACCAGGGAGCTATTTCCTGGATCCTTCCATTATAATTGCATTTTCCTAGAAATCGCCCCCCCCCCAAAAATAATAAATCCACCCCCCCCTCCTCCCATCCTAAATGATAACACAACCCAGTTATTACCACAAAAACTTTAGGGGACGCGTGGGTAGGTGATCATATCCACTGACCCATGCAGTAACCCCCAAATTTACCACCCCCCCCCCTTCTAGGAAAAATTGCCCCCCCCCCCCCACTGCACCTGTCTTCGATGAGCCATGACGCTGTAGCATTTGGGCACCATACAATGATAATAATTTCAATATTTACGGAAAAAATATTAACAGCCACATACTGTCTCAACGATAGGATTATGATTGTGGTAAATAGCATTTCCTTTTAAAAAATATAAAAAAAGAGCCTAAAAATGGTGAAAAACTGAAAATGTCAAAAATAAATAATTTTGTTACGCCAGTATATATGCATAATTACAGGCCTATAGATTTTATTGATAAATCGTTAATCCACTGATATATTTGATATATTTCATACAGAACTATAGATGGCCTAAACACTTGGCAAGGGGTCAGGGGGAAACAGTCTGACATTTATGGGGAGTTGGAGGGGGGGGGGCAAATTTTCAGGATTTGACATTTAGGGAGAGGGGGCGAGGAGGGTTTTAATCGTTGCTTAATCCACCTGCCGCGTGGCGTGGCTTGAAAATTTGCCAATTGAATGAATTGACTAAATCATTATGATATCTCAACCCCCCCTTCAATATCTTCTTAGTGTATTAGCCCAATTCTCAAATCTGTGTTGCCCCCTCCCCCCTTCTGTCCCACTTTCAGAAATTTTGGATTTTAGTGGGATATTTAGTTTTTGCCAAAAAATGCTTGTATATTATCATATCAAAAAAGGAAAGTGTGGTGTTGAAGTACCAGGCCTAAAATAATTAAAAAATATAAGAATTATTGTGATCGACAATGTTCATCAATACCTACAAACTTTGTAGTACAAAGCCACAAAGACTACTTTTTGAAAAATTTGTGTCATGCAGTATCAAGCAGTTTTTTTTTCAAATGTCAGAATGAATTTAAAAGTAATTGTCAATATAGGAGAGCTGACATTTTAACATGACAGGAACTGTTAAAGCTGTAGGCCTACAAAGGCCTTGTAAGAATAAAAACCTACTATTATGCAATTTTCCAGAAATTTGTAACTATATATAGGCCTATATAGGCCATTTCATAATTTTGAACTAAAAATGGTTTCTGGGAAGATCTTTAGATAATTTCAAGATTTTTATCAACCTGCCAATTTTGGCAGCATACTCAAACTTTTTTCTTGTAGGTATAGCTTTTTAATGTGGCTAATTTAGTTGAGTACTAATTTGGTCGATTTTAACGGGAATTTAAAGATAACATAGGCCTACTCTATCAGTCTTTGAGTGAATTCTGTCTGTCTGTGCGTGAGTAGGACAGTCTATCTGGAGGTAATTTAGCTCTCAAACTTGAGTGCTTCAATTTTCGCCCCCATTTTCTTTGCTCACTGTGGGCCTTCTAGGATAACGCTTGAAAGGTTTTAAAATAATGGTTTTCTAGGAGTTTCTGGTAGGGGGTTATCTTAATAACTAATATTTCACGCTCTGTAAGCAAGGTAGGACTTCAAAGGGGTGTGCACCAACATAAAAAGAATTCTTGCGCTCCCCTAGTCCCGGGTTCAAAGCCACGCTCATGCCCACACCTGTGTCCTGTGGAGGTCTGTACCCCTAGCCCAATTCCACCATTCACCAAAATGACATAGTTTAACTCCACATGCCTTGGCACTAAATCCCAGGCTCCTAGAAACATGACGATTTCTGAAATTTTATTCAACGTTTCTTGAAATCAGCATTAATTTTTGAAGGTTTCCAATTTTTCTTTAAATCTACTATTTAAATTTTGATTAATATTGTCTTGATTCATGATTCTGACTGGAAAATTATGCATAGTCAGATTAAAGTATGGTTTTGATTGATAGAAGGATCGGTTGGCTGTTTGCACTTTTAATCGAAAAGCAATTATGATAATTGTTTGCTTTAATTATCAGGGTTTTCTGGAGAAATAGCTCACTCGAAATTATAACAACTATTTCAATAATATCAAATCTATCTATCTATCTATCTATCTATCTATCTATCTATCTATCTATCTATCTATCTATCTATCTATCTATCTATCTATCTATCGAAAATGTTGCTTTTGGAGAAAAAGGAAATTAATATAATTTAAAACTGCACCTGCCCATCAGTAACTGTTTTGAAGTTTTTGCAAGTTTAAAACTTTTTGGGATATTTGAAATATTCTAAAGACACTGGGAGACTTAAAATTGCCCAGTGAGGGATAGGGGGCACCTTTCAAAGTGACCTGTCCTGCTGTGTGATTTTTAAAGACAGTAAGCCATACATCAAGTTGAGGCAATTATGGGTGTTAAAATGATGTTCACATTTATCTAAAGACAAGTAAATTTTAGTACCCTTAGGAGATTGAGGTAATTTTTGCCAAGAAATTCTAGGTAGGGGAGAAAGTAAAAGGGGGGGGGGGAGTCATTAAATTGGTCAGTTTTAAGACTTAGGGGAGGGTGGTTGCAGTGGGCTTTTGTTTAATTTTTTACTAAAATCTAAAATCTGTATAGCTCTTTGATATACCCTAGTGGGTGAGTGGTTTAAGTCTTTTATATTATCTTTCATTCTTTTATTTTACCCCTTTTTGTGAATCTACCCCCTGCCCTTCTCTAACTGTCTTCCAGGACGTTCTAGGATAATTATTTACCCCTTCTTGGACTTAAATCACCCCCTAATCACCCTCTCAAGATGACAGGGGAATTGAGCTAATTCTAGGAGACACTTTTCAGAATGTACAAGTAAAATGATATGGGTTTTTGTTGGACTCCCCTGAGTTTTTGGTGAGCAGGGGTGGTCAAAAAATGTAAAACCTTTTGAAAGAAAAAACCCTCATAGTTGAGATATATCTTTACCCCATGGTGGACCTGATACGAACGCAGGGAGAAGATTGAGTGGTAGATTTATACACCCTTATAATTACACACCCATTGTCTTTTTGAATTTAGAATTATATCCTTTAGTTTCTGACCATTTCTTTAGGGGTGTCCCTATACCCCCTTTGACAAATTTCTAGGCTCCAGACACTAACTGCCGTTTGATGAATTAGTACCAAAATCGCACATAGAAAATCACCGAGCAGAAATCGTATACTAGCTCTGAAATCTTTGAAAACTTTAAAGTAGCCGCCACTCTGCCTCCACAAATAGAAACCCTACACTTGACCATTTCTAGAGGTATACCCCTTTTCTGGGGAGCATGGATTATGTTACTAGACTATCGTGCCTAGAAATTTCTAGTGCAGTGCACATAAATCCAAGAATTGAAGACACCCCAGTTAAGCCTGGGACCTCACTTTTACAGGTTTGTCAAGAGTCTTAAACCCCTCTGAACAACTAGGTTACCACCAAATAAGTAGTGTGCCCCCTACATAAGTACTTTGCCCCCTTAATAAGTAGTGTGCTCTTCAAATAATCAGTTTATTCTCTACCTTAACTACACAAGTTCTTAAACCTCCCCTATAATCCCTACTTAAGCGATGTTTGCCACCAAGTAATATGATAACTACAAGTTTTTGGTGTTCTAAAGTTTAGTAGAATCGTCTAAACAAACAATGGATTACAAGTGGTGAAAAAATAAGTATATTTGTTCAAGCTGTCATAAAAAAATGAGCCGCATTCAAAATGGCTGATAAGAGGTCAGCCATTGGTTTTATGCGAAAGAAATAGTGAAGATAGGCCTTAATTAAATTAGGACCACACAACGACAATAGAGACAGGCTCGAATCACTCTTTTTCTATAAAATTACTTGTAGGCAATTATTTTATCATTCCTTCAATTCTTTCCTTCCTTATCAAGTCTTTGCCGACATGTATCATTTCCCTATAGCTCCTTCCTTTCTCTCTTACTTCCTTTTCCCCTCCATTCCTTCCTTCCCATAAATTTTTACTTCACTTCTTCAATCTTCACCCCTTTCTTAATTTCTTGTTTTGACTTTGGACAGCTTTCCATTCCTTTTCTTCTTTCACCCCACCCCTTGATTTCATATTTTCCTCCATTCCTCTTTGCACTTTCAAAACCATAACCTTCATTTATTTCCAGTCTCTCCAAATTCTCCAATTCTTTCATCACTTTTCATGTTCTTCCACTTGTGGCCAGTAGTGTGCCATTTGACCCCAGTTCCCCAAACCCCCGCTAGAGGTCGACAGCAGGCAGTGCGGTGCCAGTGGGCCAGGTGGGCAGCACGTGCAAACATTTGAGGACAACAAAAATGTAAATATTTTGGCCAAAAAGGCATTATGAGTTATCTCAAATGGGGGTAAAAATTGAGAGGTTGTGCCGGACTGAAAATTTGTTAATATGTTCTTTTCTTAACATAAAAATACTATTAAACAAAAAAGTTTTGATTTTGGATATATAGTAGGTCTTTGTATTACAAAGTACTGAATATACAAAGAAGAAACATTTCAATAAAAATAAATGTGTAAGAAAGAGTAAATTTTAGAAGAAAAATAAGGGAATTTTCAGCCAGTGTCATCCTAAATGAAACTTACACTGTGCCTTACATTTAGGATGATAGTGGCATTAAATTAAGTATAGATTTTTAATTTTGGCCATCTATATAGATCTATTTTGATATTTCAGACTCATTGCTTCTTGTCCTTTGTGCTTGCTTTCTTACTTGCTTGCTTGCTTTCTTCCAAATATATATAGGCCTACAGCAGACCTCAGTCTTCAAATTCTCATGCCTTACAAATCTAAAACATGTCTGCATTATAGCATACACCCAGAAGTGCTCAGTGCAGAAATAAAAGTGACACTCCAGAGAAATGGTGAAAGTCTGAAAATCTACATTATTTAAATGTCTGCGATATAGGCACATGCATCTATAGGAGGTCAATACATTTTGGGGGGGGGGCTGGCCAAAAAACATTGCCCAAATTGCCCAAAAAAATAAATTCACAAACATTTCTTCCTGAAATATTACTTAAAAAGGTTTTTAGACCGACAGGCATGACAAAAACACAGCCAAAGGACATCACAGCTTGATGGAAATGACATGGACATTGATAACAACAGAGTGAAGAGACCCCTGATGCAGATGACCTGCTGTTATGAGTCCCCCTCATGTGAACTGACCATCAAAATTGACATTTGACCATAAGGCTTAACTGGTCAAGTTACTGACACTTAGATCAGATTTCTAGATCTATATTGGTCTAATATTGATTGCACATTTTTGGAGGTGTTTTTTGTGCTGTTGGGTGCTGTTTTAGGATGGGGTGGGGGATGCACTGGGGTGGGTGTTAGGGGGTTTTACTGACAGTTGGAATATGTTATGGTAATCAAATAAACAGCAAGAAGGACAGTGGGCATTTTGGGGTAGTTTGGCATTTGGTAGAGAAAGGATGATCTCAAATTTGAAATTTCAAACTGAATTTTTAGGCTGGTGCAAGTGTCATGATATAAAAGCAATCATGGGTCCAACGCCAAATATTATTTGGTTATTATGTATCCTCGTGTTATATGTATTGGTGAATGATATTCCAGTCTGAGAAAGAGAGTGGTTACATTAAGGACGTCAATGATGTCACTTCTATCTTTTACATTGAACTGAGTGGGAGTCACATGACCTCAATGGGTCTGTATAATCATTCAGTCCATTATTTGTGCTGATAGCATGGCAAGCATAGATATGTTTGTTTGTTTGTGTTTTACGCCTCTGCAGCACCTTAGTGGGCTATATCGAGGCAGGCGACCGCCGTATGATGATGACTGATGAAATGAGAAGACTGTGAGTCTGGCACATACCCTCTTAATTCAGGGATGTCCAGGGTCTTTCAGTTGCCCCAGCATAGAACACTGGATACAACCTGCCTCCATTTAATGTCCCATGGGCTCGGACTATGGTGAGTTCCCGGGGTGAGCATAGATATGACCTCATTTGCAGGATATGTAATAAGTCATCAGATATAACATGGAAACTTGGCGAGTATGGATATGACCTCACAAGGAACTTTTTTGCCCCCATTATCATTTTTAGGAGATCAATATAGAATTGCAAATCTCACCAGAAATCTCTTCTGAAAAAGTACACAAAATTCAATGACATCATTGAAGTCCCCAAAAACAATCCCAAACAATAACACCACGTGACATGAACAAGAGGTCACGTGATTGAACTCTCTGATGATGACACTGGTCAGGGCACAACAATATAGCCCATAATAGGACAGCACTGTCTGTCTGAACACAATGGGAATTGGGCAGAAAGATTTTGGCCAGTGAATTGACAAAACTGAATTGACTGTGGTATTGCCTTACTGGAATACATGTGCTGAAAACGTTAAAGCTGGGTGGCCTGTGAAACAGCATGGGGGAACTAGTGTTAGAAGTCAGAAGTCAAAATACACAACAGTGCTACAGGAGTTAGGTAAACAGAAGGAAATCATATCTCGCCTGACCCCATGCAACCTGGATGAACCGCATGAAATGATTTGAATGCAATATAAAGGTAACTAAAGCCCAGTAGTTTGAAAAGGAAGGGATAGATAGATAGATAGATAGATAGATAGATAGATAGATAGATAGATAGATAGATAGATAGATAGATAGATAGATAGATAGATAGATATAGTGCAGCCCTCTTAATTCAGTTCTTGACACACTCACGAAGTTGATACCTGTTTTACATTTACCCCCATGTGAGAGCTCTTTTAACTCGCCCAGCACAGATACAAAGGGCAACTAGTTTAATGTCTCATCCGAACAACATCTATAGCTGGGGGTTTTCTCTTGAAGGTCCACTGAAATTCACCAACCTGGGTAAGAGCTTGTAATTGTATACCAGTTGCATTATGCTGTTTGTTTGTTTGTTTGTTTGTTTGTGTTTTACGCCTCAGCAGCACCTTAGTGGGCTATATCGAGGCAGGCGCTCGCCGTATGATGATGAGATGAGAAGACTGGTACATACCCTATTAATTCAGGGATGCCCAGGGTCTTTCAGTTGCCCCAGCATAGAATACTGGATACAACCCGCCTCCATTTAATGTCCCATGGGCTCGGACTAAATTGAGTTCCGGGGTGGGATTCGAACCCACGCCCTCAGAGCCAGTGGTTGTGCTAACAAGCACTCATTTGCATTATGTTGTCTAAGAATTGTTGAAAATTAGCCAGTAGATAGATGGGTGGGTGGTTGGGGCTTTACGTCCTGCATTTTTGCGCTTGGTTTGCTTATTGGAGATGAAGACAATAAACAATTTGAAAATGCTGTCGAACTGGGACCATGTATGTGGTTATAGAAGAAGCTGCAATCGTACTTTCTTTTCTAATGAAATTTACCATTTAACCATATGAAACTTACATTTATTTACTAGTGAAATCGACTTCATTTTCTCATGAAATTCTCACATGTATGAACAGCAGTTCGATTTCATCTTTTCCTTTATAACATTTTCTTCTCATATCCAATTTTCTCTTTTTAGGCTTTGATTGAAGTTTGATTCCTTTTCCTGGCTATGCGACCAGTGGGACACTTTACATGTCACTCCGAACCTGTTAACACAGCCTAAACACACACATACAAGAACAAATTTGCCTGTAACGCAACCAATTTGAGAAGCATGAATACCATTGAATAGAGGTGTAGTTTTGTAGAGGCATATCTTGCATACAAAATCATGGGTGTTACATAGGATCTGGTGTATAAGTCATATTACACATTGAGTGATCATTTAGCCTTGCCTCCAACACACCTATAGTGATCATTTTGTATGGCCTTCACGGGCTAAATTCTCAAAGGCTGGGACTATTAGCTATTCACCATGCAAAGTGCCGTTATGTTAACTAGGTGCCTATTTCAGAGCAACAAGAAAATAACTGAAATCCAGCATACCCCACATACAGTCAGTAACTTCAGCTCAGTCAAAGGCATAATTTCCCCCATCTCCTTAATCAACCCTACTGAGCACTGGGTAGCCATCTATCTGCCTCTTCCTGTCGGACCCTGGACCTGATAAACTTACAAGATTGTATAAATACAGGACCTAAATTACAATCAGCCATCCATCCATCTTGCAATTGTTGGGTCACTTGGGTTCAAGATCTGGTCTTAATCACAGAGACGCCAAACCAAACCAAATTTCATGTAACTTACATACGTATTATGCTATAGAAACCCACTTTAAGGTTTCACATTTTCAATCATCTTTTAGCCTCTTTTGCCCCATCTTTGCATGTGTCCTCTTCCCGAACCGTGTCCTTGCTAGGCTACGAACGAGCCCTTAAGCAATATGCTTAAATAAACATAGGCCTACATACATACATACATACTCACAGTGCTGGGCCTGTTCATCAGAGAGTGTAGATACTGGAAGCAAAACCGTAATCACTCACTATCCAGTATAAATCAGATGAGTAGCACTCAATAAACGTTCGCATAACTACAACCATCCGAAATGAAATAATTTACAAAATTTGTTGTATTGCATTGCGAATGACTGCAAAAATCTAATTATCAAATTAGAGACAGAGATAGAGAGCTAGATAGATAGCCAGATAGATGGATACTAGATAGCTAGAGAGATGGATAGATAGATAGATAGATAGATAGATAGATAGATAGATAGATAGATAGATAGATAGATAAATAGATAGATAGATAGATAGATAGATAGATAGATAGATAGATAGATAGATAGATAGATAGATAGATAGATAGATAAGAACTCTCCAATAACAGGCTTTACGTTAGTAGTCTGGTCATTTAACTGACCAGCTGCTTTCCAGACCACGTTGTTAATTTCCCTAAAATTAATTTAGATAGTTGCACACCCCAATTTAGCAAAGCTGTAAACATGCCAATGTGTGAATGAATTACCAAAATCTGTGCATAAATAAATTGTGAAGTGCACATTTTGTTTATTTTGATGCAAATAAAATGTCACCTTTCAAAAGTGGACAAAACTGACCATTACAAGAAAGCTTTCACAAAGGCTTGACCGTATGGGGGTACATAAATCTAGTTGGTACTTGAAAACAGTTTGACCATGATATGAAAACGTCAGACCGGTCAGTTTTATGTTACAAATTAGGGTATTATACTTTAAGGCTTGTGCTTAACATTGTTTAGCATTGTCTAAACGTTGTTGCTAAACATTTTTGCTAAACATTGCTTGTGTGCAGTTTTGTAGACCTATTGAAGCATATAAACAAACCCTCCTCCATGATTAGATTAGAATATAGGTCATTGACCTGAGAGTGACCTTGAGTTGACCTATATTGTGCAAGAATGACCTACGTGACCTATTTAAAGGTCAGTTTGACCTCTTGACCTATTTCGTGACATTATATGACCTTGACCACAAGTTAGCTTGGTATTATGGTCAGTGTTAGACCACACATTGAGATTTGACCCTGGAAATAAAGGTATAAAGCCCTATCCATCTATTTCAGCTTGACCACTGGTCACTTTCAACAAAAGCTAACTTTAAATGATAAATTCACACAAAAATGATTCCATTACACCTCAATAAAGCTGTACAACCAATTTGTTTAACAATAGATCCATTACAAAAATATCTTAAAGTGTCACAAAAATATTGCAACGTGCTGTAATGACCTGAGATTGACCTATGTCCAGCAGGGGGTCAAACTTTGACCTCTAATTAAAATGACCACTGGACTATTCAATAACACACCATTCAGATTACTGGACCATGTTATACCTATAGAAAAGTTACTTTTTAAGAATTTGTCAGGTGGAAAATACATCGCAGAATGATGCTTTGCTGCATGGGATGATGGGAAAATTCAGCAGGGG
Organism: Platynereis dumerilii; assembly: GCA_026936325.1. NCBI lineage: Eukaryota > Metazoa > Annelida > Polychaeta > Phyllodocida > Nereididae > Platynereis > Platynereis dumerilii. Next base: position 42,741,977 of record JAPTHN010000009.1, read on the forward strand.
TATTTTGTAGTCTAAATAATTGTTAAATGGGGGGGGGGGGGGGGGGAGTGTGGCATATTTGTCTTGATGGGATTTTCAAAATTTCGTCCTGAATTTTGAAAAATTCGACTTGTTTTTGTTGTGATTTATTGTTTATACCAGAAGGATTAATTACCAACAACTTATGCTGTCAAAAAAAGATTTTGCCTAAAGAATATTTTTAGATTTTGGAAAAAGGAGATTTTTGACTCTTCCTCCCCCCCCCCACAAATAAAAACGTGCAGTTACAAAATTTGCAGAACTTTAGATTCCGCCAAAACTCAATTGCTATAAAAGATAAATGGGTCCACTTTGATCTGATTGGTTTTGTATACCTTATTTTGGGAATCATGCATAACTTTCAAATGGTTCTCAATCATCCCCAGCGAAATACACATTTAGCCTATGTAGAACTTCAGGGCCTTAATAATTTTGAAGCATATCCGCCAACCAGTTGAAATTTTCTAAAGGCGATGTTTACTGAACATTTTAAAATTGACTCTGTTGGTGTTGCCTATGCAGAGGTTTGCAAAAGTTCCCACGTTTTTGGTAAACATGTAAATTTTAGCTCAATTTTGAAGTCATTTATTTCTCGATCTTATCAATCAACATCAACCCTTGTCAGTGGCAAGGACTATCTATTGAGGGCTGAACTATTATTCAATCAGTCAATCAATCAATCCTTCATCTATCCCCTCCCCTTTGCCTATCTAAACTTTGTTATGTTTGCCATCATCGTCAAGTTCATATCCCATCTTCAAGTTCATTTCAAAGTTCATTCGAAAAAAGATTCGAAAACAACTCCATGATTAATTACATAATGACCTAAGGTTACGTAATGTTATGGGGTAAACAAACATCGATTAAATTCCAGATGTTGACAGTGATCTCAAGTTGCTAACCAATTTAGTCCATGAAAAGAAAGAATGTTGGTCTGTTTCGTCGTGTTTGGGGTCCATTTTGGGGTTAAGAAATCAAATTTAATTCACTCTAAAAGCATGAATGAGAATTTCAGGGATAAATTATGGTCCAAGCTGGGTTAAATGACTTAAATTATGCTAAGATCGTGATAAAAGAAGCCTGTTAAAAGGCCACAGACCATAACAAAAGGTCCTTATGTACTCCTATTAAAATGACTCAAAAGTTGCCACTGAGCGATATTGGGGGTTTTCTATTTCCCGAAATTAGATCTGACCTAATTTTCTTCACCCACAATTAGATAATTGGACAATAATGGATTATGCATTTGGTTTCATTTGTGACCTTTTGGTCATTTTGTTGTTATTTGTTTTTGTGTATTTTGAGAAGTTGTAATTAATTAGAGATGAACAGTCAACAGTGCCCATTCTATCAAATTGGTTTGTTTGATGGGCGCCTGATTTCTGACTCATTGTTGTTATCTTATAATAATGAAGATTTTAGACTATTTTGTCTTCTTCTTCTTCTTCTCCTTCTTCCCTTACTTCCCCTCCCTTTCTTCCCCTTCAACTTCTTCTTTCTCTTCATGCTAGTTCTTAGACCCTCTTCATTTTCTTCTTCTTAGATCTAATCTTCTTTTTAGAAAGTTCTCATTTTCTGATAGCTATTTGCCAGTCTACTAGGCCTATCGCTGATCAGGAGGCCAACTGATGAATATTTTAAAATTCAGCTTTTGAGACGTTTTATAAATTGTATAACCACTGTTCCTATCATTCTGAGTTTAATATTCAACAAAACGTGTACTTGCACATTGCATAACCACAAAGGGGAAAAGTAAACCCGGGGAAATAAACACTTTTTCAAAAAAAAAACAACAATCTGACACACTTTGCACTTCATCCACCCAGGACTATCGTCTGCTCAAACGACGTTCTAACCACGTGATATCACGTGCTATACATGTGACCTGGTGACATCACGAAGGAATTCCTTCCTTTGGGGTGTCCCACACGTGCTTTTGGCAACCCAACTGGTGGTATAATCAAGTACTAAAGGAATTTTAGATGGAATAGTGTTTCACATGCAAAATCCTTATGCTTGAATAAAAGTTATAAATGCCTTTATCAGTGATAATAATGATTCAATCAATCTGATACTAAAATTGATGCTAAAATTGATATTTAATTTGATTGTTCCAGTACTTTTTCCCATGGTGAGCAGATGGGTTTTCTACGAATGAAATTCTAGATATCAGTTGTAGAATTATAAATCATACCACCTTGTTGATAAAATTATCAAAATTTGATACTCTGCCAGATTTTAGCGGGGGTCATGCAAGACAAAAAAAAACCAGATTTTTGAATAAATAGGAAATCTCCTTGCATGGCTTAATATGATGTCATCAATGTTGTTACATCAAGATACTATAATGACCCATATTTGTAGTGTTAATTCATCAATTAGTTTTTTCAATTAGTAATCTAGGTTGTGTTTTATGAAATGAATTTCCTTTGATATCTTCTATAGGCCTAAAATATTTATTACTTCACAAAACACTATTGCAATAGTTAATTTAGGAATTGGTGTTGCACATGTATAGAGCCTAACTAATTAATTATCCCTGCCAAACCAATAAATTTCCTATGCTGCAACTTCTATTTGTCACACAGTTGTAGAATGCCCTGGTTCGCTACAATCAGAACATCAACAGAGCATGCGGTGTGGCGTAATCTAAATTGCTGACCGCATTGAATCCCTGATTCAACTTCGGTTAGTTTTAAAATACCCACCACATATAGGGCATTATAGGCCTATAGTTTATTTCTAGTCATAGGCCTACATGAGTTTTATTAATAGGCCTAATCTTTAATGATTTTCAGATTGTCTTTCTAACATCTTAAAGGCCTAAACGTTTTCTTGAGGTAAAACAAAAAGACAAAAAAAAGTTACAAAAAAATAACTTTCAACAACTCATATAAAGGCCCATAGATGGTTTATTTCCAGCCAATAGGCCTATATGAGTTTTAGCAATAGGCCTAATCTTTAACGATTTTCATAGTGTCTTTCTAACATCTTATAGGCCTAAATGTTCTCTTGAGGAAAGAAAAGTTACCAAAAAAAAAAATCATCAAATCATCACTTTCTCACGTTAATAGGGATGGGTCTTTTTTCCTGGCTGGGCACGGGCACAGACTGGGTGTGACATGCTTTTCACCCCGGGTCAGTGGGGTGTGAAATCTTCTGTAAGTAGGATGGGGTTCCCATGAAAGCAGTCAAGTGTGACGGGCTACTGAAGACAGACTGAGGCAGATTGGAACATCATTTCTGATGCCCCAAAATTCCCATGAAATTTCCATGAGATGGGAGTTTGAAGCTTTTTAAGGGTTCTGATGATTTTAGAGCTAGCTATCCCACCCCTTTGCTGTTCTAACTGATTTCCCTTGAGGGTAAAACATGTTGGCTGTTACATGAAGGCGGTGACATGTTTGAAATGTTGTCCTGAGATGGTTGGTGGAATTAGGTGGTAGGGCTTTACGTCCTGTGTATATATTTGCACTGACAGGCTGGGGGTCCAGAGTAACAAGGCTGGGAAGCATCCATGGGTTCATTTACATTGGGTTGGTTGGACCACAGTTTAACCCGGCTCCCAGAGGTTATGTCACCCAATTTAGTTATAATATTTTAGGAGTGCAAGTTTAGTTTCATATTTAGGACTATGAAAACTTTCACAGATTTTTGAAAACATATATATTTACACTGTAAGCCATACACATGGTTATGCAATCATAGCCTTCTTGTTGCTAGTTATAGGCCTAATTATTGGTTTATGGATTTTGGAAAATTACTTTCTAGGGGTCAATTGAATTGAAAAGGTCCAATACTTGGTGGGAAGGCCGTATGATTGGACCTTATAAATGCTCCGTTGTGGGAGTTCAGTGCAGCTGGATTATCTTAATGTCGTTTTGTTTGCTGTTGAAACCTTTTTAAAGTTAAGTAATGAACCTTTTAGGGTTCCATATCTATACCGGCTTATAGAACCCATATAAAACTTTTTTGTTAAGAGTGTATAGTCCAAACATACACCAACAAAGTAGGCCTACCGTTTTTACTTTTTAGTAATTTTTTACAGTGTTTGAAACTGAGTACGAAGAAAATCATGAAGTTATGATATATCCATGAAAAATAATGATTACCCACTACCTCCCCCCCCCTTCATTTTCTAAGAGGGATGAGAAAATTACATAAAACGTCATGTGTGTGCATGTGGAGGGGGGGGGGGCATTTCAGTTGATCAGTTTGGTGGGAGTCTTCAACCCGATCTGTCTTAATCGAATTATAATGAACCATGGAAAAGTGACATTACATGACGATGATGATGATGATGAATTAAGATTATTAACGAAAGACCAGTGGCAGATTCAGGGGGAGGGTGAGTAGAGAAAGTTTGACATACTTTTCAACTTGTTAGTTTATTTATAAGGCCTAATATGTATTGGTGTCTATTATATAAATGCCTATACAATTAGTAGGCCTATATATGGTTGCATGCCAAGAAAATCTGCTGGTTTTTTTATTTACAATTTTATATATTTCTCAAATTCAGTGGGAAAAAAGAACAGTTTTTATTTTCATCTTCCAGTTTGACACACTCAATCAGGTTTTGATCAGTAAATTACCAATATATTTTATTCCCTTCAATTAAGGAGAGTTTCTAACTTCTTCGTTTGCACAACATTGGCCTGTTCTGGAAGATACTGAATGGTCTGGATCAAATTGAAATCTGATTACTATATAAGAGATACATTATGTAGATATCTGCATCACCTAAATGACAGCGTTATTACATGTAGGCCTATGTGAGAATAAATATATTTCTGACTGTCATCCACAGCGAAATACACTCCTGCAAAAGTTATTTGAAACAGCGCACTTCATTGGCCATTGAAGGCCATTACTACCCATGTACTCCCTACAACCCTACCCCCTCCTACACCCCCACCCCTCTTCTCTGCCCCTGTAAGGTCCCAAGGGTTCAGAAGTCGCCGGGGGCGATAGGGCAACTAAAGAATGTAACAGAGGGTAACAAGATTCTCCCCTTCCCCTTTTACCCCACCTTCCCAAAAAGGGGCAACCAGAAAAGGGGCAGGGAAAGGATACACCATATGGCAAGGCTAGGAGTCTGGGAGTGTTTAGGGTGATGCGTGGGAAATGGGAATTTTAAAGGCAAGATGGAGTAATTGAAAATTGATAGAAAAATACAGCAAGAAGGATTGATAGAAAGGAGCAGTTGGAGGAGAGGAGTAGAAAGAGTAGAAGGAGGAGGAGGAGGATGAAAGGAAGAAGAGAAAGAGAAGGAGGAAAGGAAGAAGGGGACATGAAGGAGAGAGGAGGAGAAAGGAGGAGGATGGAGGAGGAGTAAGAAGTAGGAGGAGGAGGAGAAGGAAAAGAAGAACGAGGAGAGGAAAAGAGGAGGAGGAGGAAAGGAAGAATCTTGAGGAGGAAGGAAGAGGGTGACGAATGAAGCAGGTGGAGGAAAGAGGGAGAAGGAGAAGGAGGAGGAGAGAGGAGAGAGGAGTAGGAGGAGGAGGAGGAGGAGAAGGAGGAGGAGAGAGGAGGTAGGAGGAGGAGGAGGAGGAGGAGGAGGAGGAGGAGGAGGAGGAGGAGGAAAGGTGGAGGAGATGGGAGGAGGAGGAGGAGGAGGAGGTGAAGAATGAGGAGAATGAAGAAAGGATGAGGAGGAAAAGAAGAAAAGGAGGAGGCAGGAGGAGGGTGGCGAAGGAAAATGGGAGGAGGAGCAGGAAGGAGAGGGAGAAGGGAGGAGGAAGGACGGAGGAGGTGGGAGGAGGAGGAATCAGGGAGGAGGACGAGGAGGAAGAAGAAGGAGAAGGAGGACTTTCAAAGCCAGAAAAAGAATTGTGACGTAAAACTGTTTTGTAAATTGTAGAGACCCAAAATTCCCATGATATCGATTTCCAAAATGAAAAAAAAAAGTAATAGACAAAAAAATAATAATTCAAATTTTTTTTTTCATCTCATTGCTCTGCAATTCTACAAAGTTCCTTCATTCTCAACAAAAAAAGAAGAAGCAAAAAACTGAGTTCATAACAACACCGTTCACCCCAACTGGCCTAATCAACATGTGTCTGATGTCAGAGTCGTAAAGATAGAGGTCCTGGGTTCAAATCTGCATTTTGTGGGCCACAAGCACATGTGTGGCAACAATACAGGTCACAAGAAGTGTTACTACTAAAGAAATGTTTGTTGGGTTACTTCCCCACTTTCTCATGAGAATTTTTGGGGTTCTTATAAATGCCCCAGCAGGGTGCTAGCTCAAAAGGGGGTTTCCTATTTACCCTTGTAATTTTGCTCACTTTTCATGACTGCTCACAGGGGTAAAAAATTCTGAAATTAGGTCAGATGAACTTGACCCTATAACCCTTTTAGAAGGATTTAGAAATGTGGGAAAATGCCTCAAAAGCTAATAATAACACCGATTACTCACTGATTACATGCTGATTACATGGTAGAATGTTGGTAAAACACTGATTTCACACTGATTACAACCACTAATTAATGTTACAATCAATTGTTCATCTCGTACTTGGCTGCTTGGTGTGATGATATCAGTATTAGGCCCTATCTTTATCAGTGGTTAAAATCAATTTTGCTTTCCTTTGGCCTTTCTGCTGCATGCCTTCCTACACTCTTAACAAAAATGGAACCTTTAAGGGTTGTATAAGCTGGTATTGATAAGGAACCCTAAAAGGTTCATTACTTAACTATTAAAAGGTTCCAGCAGCAAACAAAAACAACACTTAGATAATCCAGCTGCACTGAACTCCCACAATGGAACCCATTTCTCGAGTTGGGAGCATAGGGTCCTACCATTGGCCTTCCCACCAAGTATTAAACCTTTTCAATTCAATTGAACCCTAAAAATATTTAGAACCCTTTTTCGGCTGTGGATTCTTTATATACCACCAAGAACATTCTGCATTAATAGTGTATAGTTTTCTTCAATCATTTTAAGAGCTCTCGCTTGCTTCCCCACCAAATACAGCTAATCAGCACCAAACCCAATCAAAATGGGTTCTTTACACAGTAGCCACCACTAACCAAATAGGCGGAGTCACAGTGCAGGGGTGCAAAAACTTCAAAACTCCAGAAAATTCAATCAGTGCAAATTTCACACTTGATTAACTTCTTGACAGCTAGTTAACACAATCAAATGCTTGTAAAATATTTGATTAATTGGTTATCTTTAATCATTTTGATCACAGTACTGTAGGAAATTTCAAGAGAAAGAAGAAATATGGAGAATTGTTTGATTTCAGTGATTTGTGATAAACTCCTGCTGGTTCAGGGGAGACTTCAATACAGATTTCAACTCATTATTTTGAATGTGGTGAAGTAAGAGTAGGTTCTGGAGATTTATATTTTTCGGAACATTGTGAAGACTTGAGGAATTGGAAATAAGAGAGAAATGAAGAAAGGAAGGAAGGGGGAGGATGGAAGGAAGGAATGATGGAAGAAAGGAAGGAAAGAAAGAAAAAAAGAAGAAAGGAAAGAAGGAAGGAAAGAAGGAAGGAAAGAAGGAAGGAAAGAAGAAATGAAGGAAGAAATGAAGGAAGGGGTAGGGGGAGGATAGAAGGAAGAAATGGAGGAAGGAATGAAGGTAGAATGACGAAAGGAAAGAATAAGCAAAGAAGGAAAGAAGGAAGAAAAGAATAAAGGAAAAAATTTAAGAATGAAGGGAAAGAAAGAAGAAATGAAGGAAAGGCAGGAAGGAATGGAGGAGGGAATGAAGGAACGACCGAAGGGAATGAAGGAAGTAAGGAAGAAAGGAAGGAAGGAAGGAAGGAAGGAAAGAATGAAGGAAGCATTCTTAGATACCTCAAGTCAACAACTGACAACAACCCCTCCCAAAACCCTAGCTGAACTATTACCCCCTGTCTGGTGGCAAAGTGTGTCCCAGCATAGGACCATGGGGAACACACGCTGCAGTGTGCAAGTCATGTGACCCTTACCGGTGGTCATGTGACTCACACTCTGGACATGTGACTAACTCGGGGAGTCACATGGGCCCATGTGACCAACCAACGTATAAAACGTGTATGAGGTTTTGTGATGATCAAAATTTGTAAACAAAATTGTTTAACACTTAGAATGACAGCCAAGTAAAGCTATTTTGACACAAATTCCAAAGCAAGACCCTTTCTGATAGAAAACTGATCGGGAAGGAAGGAAGAAAGGAAGGAAGGAAGAAAGGAAGGAAGGAAGGAAGGAAGGAAGGAAGGAAGGAAAGAAGGAAGGAAAGAAGAAAGGATGATATAGATGGAGATAGATAGATAGATAGATAGATAGATAGATAGATAGATAGATAGATAGATAGATGGATAGATGGCAGGGGAGGATCCAGAAAATTCCGGTGGGGGGGTCTATTAGGCTGTCGCGTCACGGAACGCATAATTCGCGTCATCACGCTACTGAGCGCAGATAAAATTAACATGTAAAAATATATAAATTTTGGTCCGGTGGGGGGGGGGGATGCATCCCCATATATTTTTAGACAAAATTACTCAACCACACTAGCCCTAATCGAAATAACAGATAAGATAAGGAAAGAAGTTGAGATAAAGAATATAATAATGGGAATCTACATAGACTTAACAAAAGCTTTCGACCTGGTAAATCATGAAATTCTACTTGACAAGTTACAATCATTTGGAATAAGGGGCAAAGCCTTAGCACTGGTTAAATCGTACCTTAGTGATAGACAACAGTACACCAAAGTCAAAAAAGAAAGATCAGATATAGGAAAAATAACATGTGGCGTGCCCCAGGGCTCAGTTCTTGGGCCATTGTTCTTTCTAGCCTTCATTAATGACATACAGAATTGCACAAATGAAGATATAAGATTGTTTGCTGATGATACTAATATATTCATATCAGATAAAGACCCCCAATTAGTCGCACAAAGAGCAGACAAATGTATGAAAAATATAATAGAGTGGCTGAGTTGCAACAAGATTTTATTAAGTGAGGAAAAAACTAACTTCAGTGTTTTTATGCCTAAAAATAAAGCTATTCCGGCAACGCTTGAAAGCATAATCGTGAATAGTAAACGAATCCAAAGAACTGCCTGTTGTAAATACTTAGGAATTGTTCTAGATGATCAATTGATTTTTGACGCCCATATTACTAAACTTTGCACAGATTTACTCAGAATAATCAGTTCTTTTAAGATAATCAAACACTGGGTCCCAAACAGCCATAAGTTGAAACTCTACTTCGCTTATTTTCATTCGAGAGTCCAATTTGGTATAGAAATTTACGGAACAGCTGCAAAAAGACATATGAAAAGACTAGAAGTTTTGCAGCACAGAGCTTTGATCCTCTTTACCCTTCCACGAAGCTACTGAAGAAATATAATATATTATCAATTACTGATCTCTACCAAGAGAGAGTTGCCAAATTTGTAAACAAACAAAAGTCAGGCAAACTACCAGATATTTTCTCAAGCTATTTCAGCTCTAATAGTAGTTGCCATAGATATCCCAATACAAGAAATAGAGACAAGTTAATCATGCCTAAGATTAGAACAGAAAACGGAAAGAAAATTATGAAATACAGGGGTGCAAGAATCTGGAATGACTTAAGCAATTTATTGAAACTCGAGGTGAATGACAACTCCTGGCATGTCAGCAGTCGCAAAATCAAAAAACATCTGCTAGCTAAATATTAGCTTTTGACATAAACTTTTTTAATCTTATCCAACCACTTCACTTATTATCATATATGTAAAACATCCAATGTGTAAAATATTCTTGTGTATATATACATCAGTGTATATTATGTTTGTGTATATCAAAACATATAAAATATGTATGCATGTATAAATAAATTGTATATATCTAAGAGCATAAATCATGCATGTTTACATATATAAAATAATATGCAATATATATTGAATATAAAAATCTGTTTGTATAAATATAAGAGTTACAAAAGTGTATATAGTTATGATTAATACAGACCTTAAGATGTGCTCTGCATGTAAAATATATTCCTTGACTTCAAAGTGTGTTTTACCCATGATAATTTTTTCAATGTATTGTTTGTCTGTAACTGTATTTTTCCAATGCCTCTACTGTCTGTATGGTGCCAGTTCAATAAGCAGCTTTGCTTGTCTGGCCTCCAGAACTTTATTGTCGAAATAAACTAATCAATCAATATACAGATAAAATATGCATATTTTTTCTCTTTTTCAAATCATAAACTTTGTCTGGTTTTTAAGTTGTTGCATGTGATTCATTTAAAAATTTGGCAAGTGGAGACACTTTTCTGTGATTTTTTATTGCCTAAATTTAAAAAAGGGGTAGAAACTAAATATTCCACTTTCAATAGCCTGACCCTCTTTTTTTCTTAATTATTTTTTATGTGAATATAATTGGCTTTTGTCACATCAACATATTGATGAGTTAGAAACTGTCATTTTGCATTAGAATCATGACATGCAAATCTTGCACTTTTAAAAAAAATATTTATCGGCCTACTTTTGTTTTGTTCATCCAGACTGAGTGTCATCCGTAGGCAAATATTTCTGATATTTCTGTCTGTCTATCTATCTATCTATCTATCTATCTATCTATCTATCTATCTATCTATCTATCTATCTATCTATCTATCTATCTATGTGTCTATTTTTTAATCAATTTTATTGGTCCTGGGCCTCGTTAAATGTCATGGTTTTCTTCGAGTTTCTTTACTTCCAGCAAATAATTGTTTTGTATCACATTACACCTCTCAAGTGGAACTAATCATCACCTTTGTCAAAATGGATGATGACATCTTAGCTCTGATGACGTCAGAGAGTCACAACGCCCCCTAGATTGTGGCCCGGTGACTAACTGGTTGAGTAAGATTTTAATGAAGTGTCTGGGGTTTCAAGCAACACCTTTAGCGTCAGAGGGTAACCTGAGAGATAAAATGACGTCAGTGTGACGTAATCAGGACGTAATATAACGGTACGTCCATGACGTCATCACGTGCAACGTTCTCTCCTGCAGCGTTGCGAGAAGTTAATGAGATTCAATTAAAGTCATACTCAGCCATTTTAGGCAGTCTTCCAAGACAGATAATTAGACCTAGATAGGCCTGGATAGATAGATAGATAGATAGATAGATAGATAGATAGATAGATAGAGAGATAGATAGATGGATTGATAGATAGTCAAATATATTGGCAGTCCTCCAAGACAGGTAGGTATGCCGACAGGCCCGAGATAGATAGATCGACAGATAGATCAATAGATAGATAGATAGATAGTTGGATAGTTGGATAGATAGATCGATAGATAGATCGACAGATAGATCGATGGAAAGATCAATAGATAGATTGATTGATAGATCGATAGATAGATCGATAGATAGATCGATAGATAGTAGATAGATCGATAGATAGATCGATAGATAGATCGATTCGTTGATTGATAAAATGAGTTATTCTAGAGTTTAGAGCTACAAATGAAAACTATTTTTTATTGTACATGCAGCACTCCAGGCCTATGACCCCACAAAACATGTTAACAAGCTGGCAACCTTGACAGAAAACAGTCTACTTAACCCCTCTTTGAAAACCTCATGCCATGCTAGGTGGTTTTATTGTGTTGTTATTAGTGGCAACTATCACACAACTTCATGTCAATGTTCATCAATTTATGCTTCATTTAATTGTGTGTTTATCATAAATTTTCGCCTTTTTTACATTTTCTTTTTTCAATTTCTAATTTAATAGCAACATGTGGTTCTCTGCTTGAAGAAATATGGCTCAAATAAATCATTTAATTAGATTAACTATGAATGGACTGAATGACAGTGGTCATGTGATTTCTCGTGATCTCATTGTAGTATCGTCATGCATGAGAATTTCACGAGATTTTGCAACCAAGCATGGCTGATTTGCCTACAGGTCACAGACAGCTGCAACAACACCATCTCTATGGGCCTACATGCTTATCACTGATTGGTATTACCATATTGAGTCCGATTTTATTTTTCCAATATAGTAATCGTTCTTTAATATCAACTTTGTTTATCAGGTTATTCCTAGCAGCTCTAGCTTTTCATAATTTTTAACTTAATTTAGGTTCCTTCCTGCCTTCCTTCCCTCCTTCATTTCTTCCTTAGGGGCCGACCAGATGACCTTTGGGGGGGGGGCTATGGATATTTGGTTAAAAAAAAGATTGTTTCCCACTTGACACTGAAAAAAAAGGTTTGTTTAGCACAAGGAAATAAAAAAAAAGTTTGTTTCCACCTGTAGCTAGGGAACCGTAATGTTAAAATTCCGATAAAAAAGTTTGTCGCGAGTGCACATGCGAAAAAATTGTTCGTCGACGCTCCGTGAACGAAAAAAAAAGTTCGTCCCGGGGTAAAGTCCATAGCCCCCCCCCCCAACTATCGTCTGGTCGGCCCCTTAGTTCCATCATTTTCTTACTTCATATTTTCTTACTTCTCTGGCTCTCTTCCTTATTATACTTCCTTCTATCCTGCTTCCTTTCCTTGCTTCCTTGCTCCCTCCCTTCCTTCCTTTCCCTTCCTTCATTCCTTCCTCTTTTCACCTTCCACCTTTTCTCACGTCCTCCCTCCCTTTCTCTCTCCCTTTCTCTCTCCCTTCCTTTCTCCCTTTCTCTCTCCCTCTCTCTCTCCCTTCCTTTCTCCTTTCATCCCACCCTTCCTCACTTCTTTCCCTCCTTTTCCTCCTTCCCTTCCCTTCCCTCTCTCTCCATTCCTTCCTTACTCTCCCTCCCTATATCTTTCTCACGTCCTCCCTCCCTTTCTCCCTCCCTCCCTCTCTTCCTCCCTCCCTCTCTTCCTCCCTCCCTCTCTTCCTCCCTCCCTCTTTTCCTCCCTCCCTCTCTTCCTCCCTCCTTCTCTTCCTCCCTCCCTCTCTTCCTCCCTCCCTCTCTCTTCCTTCTTTCCTTCCTCCTTTCCTTCTCCTTTCCTTCCTCCTTTCCTTTTTCCTTTCCTTTCTCCTTTCCTTCCCGACCTCCCTCACTTCTTTCCCTCCTTTCCCTTCCCTCCCTTCTCCCTCTCTCCGTTCCTTACTTTCTTCTCTCTCTATTCAGAAATTCTTTTGTAGTTTAGAGTTTCTCTAAAATGCTTGATATTTTCGTCTGCTTTTTCCCTCCAAACTTTTCATGTACCAAGCGTGACTTATACCTGTCTGACAGGGATTTATCTAAATTCACAAGCTGTGAAGAATTCCCAAAAACTCAAAACATGACCTTTTCAAAAACATTATGCTTGTGCCATTTGTGTATACAACAAATCTACACAATAACGAAAAAAAATCATTCCAAAAATTATAGAAGTTTTCTTCAATTGTTACTTGAAATTTGCTTGACACTGCACATATCATTACTTTACATGTATTTTTTTCTCTCATACTTTTCAATGACACTACACATCATTTGAAATGATCACGATTTCCAAAATGAGCAAATAACTCTTGAAATATCATTTAATCCAATATCAATTTGGGGCTATTAAACAACCCATTAGCAGCTTTTAGTATGGTCATGAGAATTCAAATTAAAGTAGTATCAATAGAACCACGTGTGTGTTTATTGTACGGAGGGTATTTTATTTTGTTGTTTTTTGACAAAATGGGCAAGCTGCTTTAATTGTTCCCCAGTTTTTGTCGTTTAGACTAATGTGTGGAAAAAAGTATACGCCAGGGTTGAGAGTTCGTGTAACTTCTTCGCCGAAAATATATAGAGAGCGCCTTCCATGGCAGTTTGGAGCTAACAACAGTACGAGGCTTGTTTTATTCTGAGGTTTTAACAGAAGATCCAGGGGGGGCTTGGGGGCCCAGAACCCCTCCACCAGACCCCCCCCCCCTAGATCACTAAGATAGAAATAACTTTACATTTCGAAGAAAATATGGAACAACGCCGCTTGTGATTGCCGAAACGACGCCCATGTGATCCTGGGAATGCCGAAAGACCCCCGAGCCCTCCTACACTTCCCTGTCTTGATCCGCCACTGGGTTTTCACTTTTTACCCCCACCAACCCTTATTCTGCATGACCCTTTTCTTGTAAAATTTTACCCGGTTTAGCCGATTGTTGCAAAGTATAGGCCAAGGATTTGCTGCTGCGCAAACTGGCGCTCACTGCGAAACCTATGTTTTTATAAGCAAGCTTTTATTGAGAATTTAAAAGGCACATGCCAACAATTAGCACCTTTAGACTCTTTTGGTTTATTCCAGTCCACGAAAAAGATAAATATGAACCTAAAAAATCTTCTAGTTTATTTACGTGCTTCACATGTTTCATTAACCCCATGTTTACATAACACAATATTGTATTGATGTCTTTTTTCAAATTTCTGAATCAAAAAAATCTTTGTTTGTTTGAACAAATTAGGAATCGCATAAACTCAATGAAGTTGATTTGCAATTAAAGAGAAAACATGAAAAAACACCAATTTCGGTGCTGGATTTCTTTGCAAAACCGTGTGAATGGCAAATATATGTGGAACCGAGCCAAATTATGGTATTAAGAAATACAAAATCACCAAAAAATTGAAATAAAAAAGTACTAAATGGGTGTATTTGTTTTACTGACTCGATTCACAGTAGCGTGCCAAGTTCGTGCAAAATAAAGCAGGGTGAACTCGATTTGCAGATTTTATTTGCTCGAATTAATCTGTTCTAGGAAAATCACAGTGCAACAAAAGGATGGCACCGTCATCAACGTGTGAAGTCATGCAATCCAGATGGTAGCGTGACATCACACAATGTGACATCACAGTGTGAGCACGAGCTCACTGGTTAGGGGAGAAAGGCTCAGAAAGCCTTCCAGAAAGCAATGCCAGTTGTCCATCTACACAAATACACATAGATCATATATATTACATAAAAAAATATATATTTGTTTCACGGTTTTTGTATTGCTGAGCAGTGGGCAGTGAGCACTTTTAAAAAGTTGTAACTGAATGAATTGGCCCAAAACTGAAACTTTTACAGCAAGAAAGATGCATGATTTGGGTTTACATACATGAACCTCGATTGGCAAAATAAGGTTGGTGGATAAGTCAATGAGGAAAATGGTCGCTGAAACTGAAAAAAAAGAGCTAGGCTCGAACTAGGGGCCCTGCAATTATTGGAAGCCTAGAACACCACTGAACCAACTCATGATCCTCCCCTCTCTACTTTGCTCTCTTCATGTGTAGGTAAGGTGGCACTGTTGTTCCACTTCCTGTTTGATCATAACAATGTCTTGTGAAAAGCACATGTTTGAAAAAAAGTCAAATTACTATGAATCTGATTGTTGTCAGCAACATAACACCATACAGAACTCTCTATGTAATCATTGTTGGTTATATCTATGCTAAAGTACACATTCAGACTTCTTTGATACTGAATTAAATGGCTTCAAAGTTGCCAGGTAAGTTGGCTAAAGTTTTCTGTGTTGACATGGTTTTAGGAGAATTTTGATCACTTACCTTGCATATTGTCGTCTACAGGGCAATACGTTTATTTTGCCATCTCCAGATATATCCCTTGCAATGAAGGTTCAGTAAATAGATAATTCCATGTTGATAAATAGACCTGAAAATGTCTCAATTGAGATATTTTTGGCAGTAAGTCCATGGCTCAGCTCTGATATCTTCTACTTTGACAGTGTTCATGAGGCTCTTTCAAGAAACAGGTGACAAGATTTTAATCTTGTTGTATTGTTTTGCACTGATTGCTGGCTATAATCCCCTGTCTTGAGCCTCAGGTCAATAGACTCTGAACTTGACACCCATTTAAATGTGATTAAAACTGGATTCTCATTCAAAGGGTTGTGTGACCATGTCTCTTCTCCAGAAAATGAGTTTTGTTTCTGAACACTACCATCCTCAGTGAAACTGATGAAGTTGTATTACACTGTGGATGACAGCGAAAAATACTTCAAATGAAGAGAGGAAGAAAGAAGCAAGAAAGAAGGAAAGAAAGAAGGAAGGCAGAGGGGAAGGAAGATGGAAGGAAGAGGTGAAGTAAGAGAGAATGAAGGAAGGAAGAGTGGAAGGAGAGAGGAAGGAAGAAAGGATGGAAGAAGGGAAAGAAGAAGGGAAGTAAAGGGGAAGGAAGGCATATAGCAAGGAGAGAGGAAATAAGAAAGGATGGAAGAAGGGAAAGAAGAAGGAAAGGAAAAGGGAAGGAAGGAAGATAGGAAGAAGGAGGGAGGAGGGGAGGAAGGAGGAAAGTTAGGAAGGAAGGAAGTAGGGAAGGAAGGAAGGAAGGAAGGAAGGAGGGAAGGAGGAAGGAGGGAAGGAGGGAAGGACGGAAGCAAGAGGGCAATGGAGTTGAGGGAAGAAGAAACGTAAAACAACAAGAAAGATAGGAATGAAGGAAGGGAGTAAGAGAAGTAAGGGAGTCAGGAAGTAAGCAAGAAAGAGAGTTAGGAATGAAGGAATTCAGGAAAGAAGGGAGGAAGAAAGACTGCCCCTTGTAGGGCCTCAAATTACAGTTAATCAAATGTTACCTATTTTCAAGTATCATGAAATCTCACAACAATCCAACCTTCCTAAAAGACACATTCACAAAGTCTAGACCCTACCTTTGCATGACTGCAGTTCTAACATACCCAGCCAGGTGTCGCCCTTTTGTATTCCTTTTGTCATCTCGCATTGTTCTCTGTACAAACGATATTCTCGCTTAGGACAGTATTCTCGCGTGAACCCAATGTCCACCTATAATTGGCCTTATTTACAGAATTAATTATTCTTAATGAGGTGGCTTTACACCCTCTTCTATTGTGAGTAGGTCAATAAACTCACAAAAATGTACTGATGACATATCTATTGCCAGGTTAGTGAAACGTGGATTTTTATGTTTTTGTGGGTTTTTGTTGTTATTTCTGTAATTGTCAATTTGTCATGGTTCTGTTTTATGTTTCTCTTGACCATAAAGAGTTGTTTTGTTCTGCGCAGCATTTCTTTAAAAAATAGACTTGTCAAAATTAACATTAAATCTAATCTATCTCTCTTCATTCAGTTTAAAATATCAGATATAAATTCAAGTGCAACCTGGAAGTTCTTGCCAATTTCAGGTGTCGATTAAGAGATGGGAGAAAGTGGCCCAGGAATCGCGAACATAGTGTCATATTTATCCATGTGAGGGATCTTTTACTTGCCCAGCATAGACGCTGATACTTGCCCAGCATAGATGCTGAAACAAGGGGCCACCAATTAATGTCGCGCCCATGTGACATCCAGCTGGGATTTTGCTCATGAATGTCCCCTGAAATATTTCTTGAGTCCTTGGCAACGGTTTAAACCTATGTAGGCAGAGACCTTCAGCAGAGCAGGCCTGCTCGTTTTGGCCTGCAGCCTCTCCTTAAAATTGGCTTTGATTACGTTCAGGATTGGTTGCTTCATACATCAAAGAAATAGTTTTGAAATTGTTTATTGTCGATCGAGCGATCCAACTCGATCATTTACCTCTAATCATTTTTGAACAGACTGAATCATCCCAACCGACTCACCGGTGAGTCAAATTTCTGATTGGGTCAGCTGAATCTTTTCCACGTGACATCTCAATATCCCAAGAACCGGAACGAGTCTTTTGATGACATCATGGATACCCCACAAGTTGTAATGATGTCATCAAAGTCGGTGCCCCTGGTGTGCAATCAGGTGACAATAATTTCGTGGCTATACCATGAAATCTGGAGGCGCATGATCTAAACTGTTTAATAGCAGGGAAAGGAGGGGGTTATTATACAGAGATTGTCAGTTATAGTTGTTGATGTAACCATGGCCAAATAATCGAGTTACGTTGTGTGATGTCACAAAACAGGGGATAATGAGAACCCTCACAAATTGTCAATCTTCAAGAAGCCCCTAAAAAGAGTTAATTTAACAGAGCAAGGTATCTCTTATATTATGTCTTATATTAAATGGTGTGGACGTATTACTCCGTTGCCCATATCTTTTATTTTTCTCCCTTCCAATCTACGGGTACTCTTTAACAATAACTTGCTCAATGCGAAACATTACTATAAAAATGCCCATCTATCTTTTATCACATTCTCTCACTCTATCTCCGCCCTATCAATATCTGTCTATCTCCATCTATTTTTTTGCATTCTATTTTGTTCCCTTCAATCTACGGGCAACTTACTAGTAGGTTTGTATAATGATGTCAAACTTATCTAAAACTAGCTGGATGAAGGAGCGCTATATACGGTGCATGGTTCGGGCCTACTCCTCTGAAGGTCTTTTTAGTTTTTGCCTGCATGGGTTTGAAGTTTTGAATCTCCACATTTTTCAGTGGATCTTCATGAGCAAAATCCCAGCTGGATGTCGTTTCGACGAGATGTTAAATTGTCAGCCCCTTGTATCAGTGTCTGTGCTGAGCAAGTAGGCCTAAAGATCCCTCATATGGGGTGAATATGTAACATGTTGAGGACTCAGGACTGCTCTCGATCTCTCTCTCCAAGCTCATTAATCCTTATGGAGTTGTGAGCACCCAGAATTGGGCTTATAGAGGGCTTTTTACCCTATCCAGATATCAATTTTTTTCCAGTTTCTGTTTTTAATTCCGATGTTCCCTTATCGATTTTTTTTTCCCCTCGTCTTGGCTTTGGCAATTTTTGATTTTCCCTCATTCACTTTTTTCCTCCCATCAGCTGCCCACTGACCCCACCACGTGGACAGGGCACGTCCACTGACGCGTGACCTTGACACGAGCCACTGGATGACCTTTGACCTTGCTGACCGGAAGCTAGTGACCTACATAACCCTGCTCATTATATTTCTGATTGTTTTTTAACAGCTGAAGACATGAGATCTTTAGGTGAAATGGCCTGTAATTTGATCGAAAAAGGATTTTTAAAAAGATTTTATAAAATAAAAGAATTTCAGAAAAAAAAGAAAGGGATACTACAGACAATGATTTGATGAGCTGACAAGTTTGACAGGGCTAATTGGGTTGATTTTGAGATATTTTGCCAATCAAAACAAGCACTAATTGATTTTTAATTCTACTTATATTTAAATAATGAAATTGATTAATTTTCATAATTGTTTTAAAAAGAATCAACGAAAAAAAACCTATTAAGTGAGATTAAATGTATGATTCTGATATGTTAAGAATTTGATTGTCATGGTTATAAATTTTAAAGCAATCCCATTCTTAAAGTAGGCCTATTTAAGTACAACTTCTTGATTGCCAATTGTTTTGACCACCTTTTAAATAATATTAGATTTTAAAGAGTTTTTCTTTTCTGTACTCGTGACAATTGTTACACTTTTTGGAGCAGTATTGTTTGGTGCTGAACATCATTTCTTGGTTTTTTATATCTTCATACAAAAGGAATGACTTAAAATAACCCTTCTTTTCACAAATTCTTTGAACTGTCACATCATATTGTTTAAAATGATTGAAATTCATATTAGGGGGAGCAATCGGTCAATATGGACAATGCTGTGCAATGATTGGTCAATGGGACTCAATATGGGTCATGTGACTTCACGTGACAGGTCAGCTGACCTCTGACTACAGCCCACGTGACTTTTCCATGTGATGTCACGGAGGTTATGGTCTGTTGTGCTTCTTTTAAAACTCATGTCAACTCTGACAACACATCAATTATATCTGGTCAAAGGATACCAAGATTTGATTACACACAATTGTATAAACCTTATGTTCGCTGTGAACTAAACAGCTTTTAGCATGTGGCGTTAAATCAAATTATCCTCATAATTACAAAAATCATCTCATCGCATGTACATTTGCGTGGTTTAGATTTTGAGAGTTTATTCAGACTTTCTGTAGATTTTCAAAAGGCATATGACATAGCTAATTACAACTTTTTGCATGATATCATGGAATTTATTGAGTTTATTTGGAAATTAGGCCTATACTATTGAATCTGTCAATTTTTTTGCAAAATAAATTCTTTACTAAGTAGGCCCATAGAACGAAAGATAGATAGATAGATAGACAGATAGATAGATAGATAGATAGATAGATAGATAGATAGATAGATAGATAGATAGATAGATAGATAGATAGATAGATAGATAGATTCTTGTACGGATCGATAAAATGTAGATAGATAAATATCTATCTTGCAGACAGCTAGATAGACAATATCACAGACGGCTAGACAAAAAGACATTCACCAATATGTTAATTTCGTATTAGTATGTATTATTCTGAATTAAAACCTCTTAAGCACTATCTTTACTAATCAAACTTGGGTGTTTCTCACTGCTTTTGAATTAAGCACTCATTCAAGTTTGATACTGAGCAAACATATGTTCATTTGGGAGGCTAAGGCTGTGTTAGGTTGGTTTATTTACCAGTGTATAGGAGCTCCTTAACTAAATAATTTAAGTGTAAGTAAATTGAAGTTTCCCTCCCCCTTATTTTCAGCCTACCGTCTAAAAAAGCAAACACCCGCATAAAGAATAAGTCTATTATTTGTGAGAGGTGGCTTGTCAACAAACTGGAGTGATATGTCAAGACTGAATTTAAACCTTTCAGCAAATAGGCCTACAGAGGTTTGTGATATCTATATGAATGGCACTGGACGTATGTCAGACAGTTAAGTGTATAGGGCCTGTATGTCTTTCTATAAATATGAAGTCACCTTGTGCTACAGCCAATGCTGTATAGATGACCAAGAGGTCAGATTGCTTTTTTTGCAGCCAACGAAGAACAAGTGATGACATTTGGTTGTATGATGAGGTCAATGCATGATGTCACAACAGGTCCTATCTTTTACATTGCAAGAGAGTTCACTTTGTTATTTGGAGGCATATGACCTCACTGAGGATGGCTTACTTCCTGGGTAAACTCTAATGAAAAGGAGCATACACTCTTAAAAATAATTTGATACGGAACCATAAAGGGTTCTATAAGCTGGTATAGATAAGGAACCCTAAAAGGTTCATTGTTCAACTTTTAAAAAGAATCCAACGGCGAACAAAAACAACAGTTAGATAATCCAGCTGCACTGAACTCCCACAATGGGACCCCTTTCTCTCAAGTTGGGAGCATATAGGGTCCTGTCATCGGGCCTTCACACCAGTATTGAACCTTTTCAATCCATTTGAACCCCTTAACAAAAAGTAGAACCTTTTTCCAAATGTGGGTTCTTATATACGATCAAGAACCTTTTGCTTAAGAGCGTATCTTCTCAAATCTCGGGCGCCCTGTGACGTCATGACATGTTCAAGAGCAAAGTGTAGCAGTGGCATGTGGCATGACTCCTTTTGACAAACCATATTTATGCATCTGCTTGTCAAGAACTATCCCTAAATGGTGTGGACGTATGACTCCGTTGTCCAAACTAATAGTCGCTCAAATACACTAATGATAGTTTATGAAAAGGAGTAATTCTGCACAAAAAAAACTCCCGCCAGGTGGAGGTCAAACTAACATGACCTTGGGGTCAAGGTCAGACGGGTCAAAGGTCATGACATACACACGACGAGCACATGAGATATATGTCAAATGAAGGGGTATCATTGGCTATCATTGTAAACCAGAGTAAAACAGTGGATGGTAAACAATAGCTTTTAAAGGAAGCTTTTTAGGCCTACTTTAGTTTATTTAGAAGCACCAGCAACATCAGATTCTGTTGGTCTGCACTCTCTGGATTCTGGAAAAAATGTCATTTGAAGTGGTACTTCATTTGGGATGGTAGTCTATTTACATATAGTGTTTAGAAGGGTATTATTCCCTTAGAATACCTATCTCTCCATCTTTCTATCTTTCCATATTTATTGCTGGGTCCTGCATTCTATTCCAGTTTTAGTCGGATCAAGCTGATACATATTGGTCAGCAGTTTCAATCATCCTTTGCCTCGTTGCAGCATGCTGTGTCCTCCTCCTGTGCTTATTGCCTACCAAGTGCAAAAACATAGAACGTAGAGCCTCAGTTATCCATCCATATGTTCCATCATATTGAAATACTTGTTGCAGCAAGTCTTGGAAAGAGAATGGATGCAAAAAATGTCACAAATTATTTAGTTTCTGGTGTATGATTATGTAATGTTGATTATGGTGTATGTACAAATTAGAGCTGGTGCTTCAATGATTAACAAAACTAAAATAAAATAAACTAAATCAAACTGAATTCATTAACTGCATAAACTTAATTTTTCCCCAGAAACCAATCTCATTGACCTCAAACAAGATTTCTAGGGATGTAAATTATAAGTCTATTATTGTCAACTTTCTTTTGAACCCTCCCAACTCCCTATGTGTCTTCTTCTCCCTTATTTAAATCTCCCCAGGGGCATTAAATGGCTGAGCGACAATGAGTGAGGGGAGCGATAATAGGGAGGTTTGGTTTCGTACTCGTAGCTCCTGCTGGGTCTCCATGGAAGCTATGCCCACGTGGTTTGGATAGTGCTACAGGTTAAAGGTTAATTGTAGGCTGAAAGAATCGTGTGTATGTGTGATTCTTTTCTTTATTTTTGGCTGTTAATTCTATCATTTTTTGTAAGTTATGGCATTTTGTAAGTTTAAAATTTGTAAGTTTTATGGTATGAATAATTTTGATATCTTTAAATGTTGCTGATATTAGAATAGTAGATATACGTACACAGCAACAGATTATGGAAACCTGTGAACATTAAAAATACAAAATTATTATTCAGGATTCGTAAAAAGGCTGCTTGAAAAGATTTCAATTTCAATGTCAGCTTGGGTTGGAACAGCCATCAAAACAACAGCATGTATACAATGTCATGTTTTGAAGCAATTACTTGTTGTCATAAGGGACTTGATTCAGAACTATCTCTCCATTTTCTGCACGTATGAGTCAGTAGGACACATTTATAGCAAATGGGATCAGAAACAGGTCTACTTGATTTGCTGGCCGCAACTGTTATAGCACATTACGTTCAGTTATTTTTAGGTCACTATGTTTTGGATCACGGTATATGACCATGGACCTAGGACAACTATGGGTACTCTATGGTATGGATATTGTTAACACGGTAGAGTTATATCCTTCATTGTGGGGGTAGAATGTTATTTGGGCTTTACATCCCATATTTATGCACTGGAGGGGGACACAGCAATGAGGCAAGGAGAGATTGAAATTGCTGAAGGCCCAGGTGACTTGAAAGGACCTGGAAACAAACCTGGGACCTGCCATTGGACGCCCAACAGACCAAAAGTTCTACCAACCTAAGTAATTCAGGGCAGAGAAACATTGAAGAAAGTAGCGCTAGTTACTTCAAGGAGAAACAACAAATAACTTCAATATGGACCTTCATGACAAAATCTCAGCTGGATGTCATTCGGAAATGACATCAAAAGTTGCAGCCCCTTGTAGCAGTGTCTGCGCAGGGCAAGTAAAAGATCCCTCACATGGTGTGAATGTGTTACATTTATAAATAATGAGGAGTCTCATTCTCTCTCATATTTCATCAATCCTAGTGAGCACCAAGAACTAAGAATAGAGGACTGGACTTACAATATATCTATATGTCTGTTTAATCCATATTTCTGTTAATCCATTTATCTTGGCAGCTGTATAGCCCTAAACAAAGGGAAGATGCATAATTTGTTATTGTGTTGTAACAGTTTTCATTGCACTACCACCAATTAATCCTAGAAGCATTGATCCAAATGGATTTAGATCTCATAATCCCACCATTACATCCACCTTTATATTGGTCTTTATGGTTCATATTTTATTAATGTCCCCTGTGCTAATGTTTTGACACTCATAATTGCCTTAGGACATCCAAAAGTTGTCAAATCATGGGAAGATAGTTTTAAAGAGCTCCCTGACGCCTGTGTTAATTAATTGCTGTCACCAAGCTATGGTCCAAGTTGTATAGCTGGAGGGGATCGAATATGAGGGATTATCGTGTTGAGAGAGATAAAAGATTAAGTAGATCGATCAGTTCTATCTATAATCCCAGAAAGTCTGGGGCTTTAAACGTTTTCTGATTAATTGTTCATAAATTTGCGAAGAATGTTCGTACAGGCCTAGCCTACACTGTATACATTGCAGAGGATTTTTGGACGGTTAATATGTATGCCTCATGCATCAGTACAGATAAATAAAATTTCCTACTATTCAACAATATGCGTACTGGAGGCCCCTAGAAAAGTTTGGAAAACACTAGGACTCAGGCAAAAAAGCAAAAAAAAAGTCCCAAAATGTTTGCGCACTTCGCCTATAGATAGATGTAGCCTATACAACCAATATTAACAGGGACGGACGCAGGGGGGGGGGGGATGGGGGGATGCATCCCCCCCACCAGACCAAAAATTTGATATTTTTACATGTTAATTTTATCATCGCGCGGTCGCGGTATGTCGCGAACTTTGCGTTCCGCGACGCGAAAGCTCAATAGATCCCCCCACCGGAATTTTCTGGATCTCCCCCTACCAATATATTATGAATTTAATCATTTGTTTTCTTTTACATACCCCTTGCCTCCCCTCAAATATGATATTGTGTCTATAATTTTGGTTCACAAATTGCACAGGCCCTTTTGGCCAAATGTATACCATGCACACAACAGTGTACAGTACAGTTCTGCAAACGGCCACCAGGTTCAACTGCAGGTAGTTGGCGGTAAGATCAAACAGCATCAGCTATCCCAGGTCCATTGATCAAATAGGTCTCATTATAGAAATAGGGTGATTTTGGAATGTAGGGGGTAAATTCCATACGCACCTGGGGCCTGTGTGACGTCACAGATTACGTAACCATGTGATGTAATAATGAGTAAGTGATTAAGTACTGTGAGATATGATTCCAGACCAATGCACTAGGGTCAGTAACTGATGTTGGACTATTTTATTTACATTTGGGATTTTAAGAAAGTGGATAAATGTAAGCTCTGAAGTTTATGGGTTTTGAAATTCAGAAATTTAAATTAGTTTTACCTCTGGTTCCATCCCCGTTTCTTTTAGCTGCAGCTTCTTATTCCTTTTTGTGTTGTTTCTACGGAACTAAGTGGCGGATACAGGCAGGGTAGTCTAGGTGGGTGGGCGGGTGTCGTTTCGGCATTCAGGGGCCCGCGTACTTGTCGTTTCGGCATTCATGCACTATTACGCATATGGTGCTTGATGGTACATATATGAAGAACCCATATCTGAAATAAGTTTCTAAATTTTTTAAGGGTTCAATTGACATGAAAAGGTTCTATACTTGGTGGGAAGGCCCTATGATAGGACCCTATGCTCCCAACTTGAGAGAAAGAGGTTCCATTGTGGGAGTTTACAGTAGCTGGATTATCTTTAAGTGTTGTTTTTGTTTGCTGTTGGAACTTTTTAAAAGTTAAGTAATGAACCTTTTTGGGTTCCTTATCCATACCAGCTTATACAACCCTTAAAGGTTCCATATGAAACCTTTTTGTTAAGGGTGTACATTCCTCTACTGTTCTCGTTTCTTCTTCTCGTTCTTGTTCTTCTTTCGTCTGCTTCTGTCCCCTTTTCCCATCATTGATTCATTGCCTTCTTTCTCTGAAAATTTGACCAACAGTGAAGACTACGAAAAAAAATTTCTGGATAATCATTTATAGGATAGGGATACCGTCTAAATCCTCCAAAACTACGCTACAAGCAACTGCATTTCCCCTTTCTCCTTTTGAAGAGATAACCCCATGAGCTGCTTCCTAATCACCCTTCTACCCCCTGTAGGGGTCTACTAATCACCCTTGTCATTTATTAGCACCCTAATGAACTATCAGGTCCAACAGCTAAGTCCAGTTATAAGACAGAGCTATTTCTTTGATGTCCTGATTAACTGTTCCTTGATTTTACTTCAAGGGTGTCAAATGAAGTGCACGGTGCTGTACTTGAAATTCTAGAAATTGTAGAGGGAGCAACATGTTTCGAATTTGGTGCTTGAGATCTGGAACTTGGGTATCAGTTCAGTACTTCACTACTGTATTGTGTTGCACCCTACAAGTAAAACTTTTGCAGATGGAACAATGGCAATGGTATGCACTTATGCTTCTTTTGCTATATATATGATTGTATGATTGGTCCAGGGGGATCAAATCTTGATTTGGATAATAGGTCATGATCAGTTGGTTGATTTTGGTTTGTTAACTGGTTATTTCTGAGTCATCATAAGAGGTTGATTGTTGTTCTTGTTAGGGTTGGTTGGTTTTTCAGCTTTTTGCTTGATCAGCTGATTGTTTAGCCAACCAACCAACCAACCAACCAACCAACCAACCAACCAACCAACCAACTAACTTGTCAGCCCAACACTAATGTCTCTACGTGTACAACTATTGATCAATGAATAATAAGACATGTCAACATGCATAAAAACATCAACTGACCTAGTCAAAATTCAAGGTATATTTCTTCACATTCAGAGAAGTCTCAGAATATACTTAGTCCAGATTATCGAAGACTCAAGACAATCTCAGTCAGTCTCAGAATAATCTTGAGTGTGTTTTCTAAATATATTTCCCGAATCAACAACATAAGCCTGCAGTTCCTGTAGTACACAAACCCATCAAGCACCTCAAACCCTCATCAATCCACTGCAACCAAAACAAGGTCCCATATGGCCACTGTTCAAGGATATATTACCCACAGGTGATGGTTAAGCAATTGAGGGCTGCAGGGTATTGCCCCAGGGCTAGAAATATGTTAATCTGCAGTGTCTGTTACTAGGGATAATCTGCAGTCATTAACCGGTTGCTAATCCATACCAGAAATAGTTTTCAACCGATAGTTCACAAGGAATTGAGTAAGGAATGTCTGCAGAGTAGTAATCAAAATGTGTTTAAGTCTCAAGGAATTTTCTGTGATCTACCCACGTGAGAAGAGGGGTGAGATGAAGGGGGAGGGGGGTTTTGGTAGGCCTAACCCCCACTTAATCCCAGTTGTACTACTGCAGTATTTGTGTAGTATGCTTTTTTTGCCAGTGAAACAGAGGTAAGTTTACAAACATTTGCTTCTTTCACTTGCAATGCATTTTTAAAGGGAATTTCATATGCAAGGCTTTTGTGCGGAGAGGGCATTTTATCATCTCCTCCTAGAAACGGATGTGCATCGCTGCAAAGATTTGAAATTGAATTATTCTCAAAAATAATTCATTCATATATAGATTTAAATTCTGTAGATTTACCTGCAGTAGTACTGCGAATTGCTACATTCTAGAAAAATTACCATCCTGACCAGGGAATACCCTGACAACTCAGCCTGGACTTTTGAGTATTTTGCGTCAAGGGTCTTGACGCATCACTCAAAGCTCTGTAACACCCCCTCTGCTAGTTGTTTACCCCTTTTGCCCTCTCCTTAAATGGTCTTGGCCAGTAGATTTAAGATTACAGCTGTCCCTCAAAAGATACAGAGTGGGGTGATTTGGCTGGGGAGTGGCTAATGTGTGAACAGCAAGTCTCCCATTGGCTGACCACCCCTGTCTATTTGAAATTCAGTAGATTTATAACTTGCCCTATATACAGTGAATCTGTAGCTGAATTGTCAAGGCCTGCCTTTGTCAAGATGGCAAATTACGTGAAACTCAGAATCAAAGGGTATTCACTTTTGTGGCAAATCTCTGCCAGTGTTGGGGATATTTCCGGGGCTGGTGGGCCAGTTCCGCGCCACTTTTGAACACTTAAAAAAATGGCCTCTGTTCAATTATATTCTTTATATTTTTGTGACTCATGATAGCCAATGAAGTGTCATCTTCTCTACTTTCAACATGGGAAACATAGAGGCTGTTTGATTAGTCATGATCAAGAGAACGCCATTTGACGGATTTTAGAGTGAAAATCAGATGCACAATCCTTTCTTTTGGCTGTCACTAACAAGTGGGATAAATATCCTCCAATCAAATTAACATTGAAAGTATTGGGTTTGATCATGACAAATCATCAGCATGATGACACACGGAGTGCCATTTTCACAGTGCCACAGTCCACTCTAATTCTATATCAAAGTGTTTGGCTGCAATACATGGGTCCAAATTTTAAGTCATTTTGATGGCCAATATGTTCACATCTCTCTGACTAGTCTACAAGTATGTTTTCAAAAATATCACAAATTCGAATAACTTCATTTCAAGTAGTAATTTATTTTCACATATTATTCAAATTGTTCAATCAGTACAAAAATACTTCAGCAGATTTTTTTTTTCAAAAAATTGCATATATGCATAAATACATAAAAACTCATTTCTCACAATTTCATCAAAAATATTTCAATCAATATTTTGACCCATTTAGGCACTTATGGTACAGTATATTTATGCATAAATTCACCAATTATTCATCAACTGAATAATTGGTTACAGTATAAAATATAATACTTTAAACATTGGATAGTGTGTAGCTCAAGTAATGACTAGAAAAGCCTGAGTTATACACAAAAATCTGTCATAGATTATGTACAATTTGCAGTTATAAAATGTTATCAAGTTTTTGTCAAAATACAACATCAAAATATCAGAAAATGTCATTCAGTAAATCAAATTACATCTAAATGGTTTAAATTACTATAAATGACATAAAAATATAAGCACAAAGGTACCAACATTCGTTTTGCATTAATGTAACGATTTATATAAGTCTTCATGTAACATCTTTCTTTCACTAGGCAAGGTTCAAATAATAAAAAATTGATATAAAACTATAGAAAATGTTATTGGGCACTCAAAATGAAACATTTTAAGGCACAACTGGTTTAAAATATGTAAATCGATGGAGAATAATATTAAAGCACAACTGGTTTAAAATTGGCATTTCGAAGTTGAATAATAAGGCACAAGAGGTTTAAAATTGGCATATCAAAGTAGAATATCTAGGCACAAGTGGTTTGAAATAGGCATATCAAAGTTGAATATTTAGGCACAAGTGGTTTAAAATAGACATATCAAAGTAGAAT
Organism: Platynereis dumerilii; assembly: GCA_026936325.1. Classification (NCBI taxonomy): domain Eukaryota; kingdom Metazoa; phylum Annelida; class Polychaeta; order Phyllodocida; family Nereididae; genus Platynereis; species Platynereis dumerilii. The sequence goes on from JAPTHN010000009.1 coordinate 42,770,798, forward strand.
ATTTAGGCATAGGTGGTTTAAAATTGGCATATCAAAGTTGAATATTTAGGCACAAGTGGTTTAAAATAGGCATATCAAAGTTGTATATCAAAATATTGGTGGTTTGAAATAGGCTATAAAATTAATGTTAAGACAACAGTGGTTTTAATAGGCATAGAAGATGAATAAAAGTTCACATTTGAAACAGCACAACAATATGTTATGATATTCGGATTTGAGAAATGTATAGGCATATAATTTCTCTATTCTATTAAAAATTTTACAAATTACATCTTTTTCAAATGAACGCAATTACAAAGGGATGACTTTCATGTCATGAGGTAATGAGTCTTATGAAATATTAAATATTTATGAATGATTTATGATAATGAAATGTGATGAGATATAAATATCGAGATGAATATAAATTTACAAGAGTAATGATAAATATGAATGAGGTGCAACAATTTGTAATGAGAATTGTGGTTCGCATCATACTGGATTGCGAAACGCAAAAGTTCAAATATGGCGTAAAATGTTGAAATTTCAAAATAGTCATGGATTAAGAGATTCGGATGATGCATGTATGATTAGTAGGCGAGTTCAGCTCCCCAAGGTCGGTAAGGCTTGACGGAAGATTGTCCGAGGCCGGAGGTTTGCGAATAATGTTGAGCTCCCGGAGAGAGCATGGGAGCGACAGAGTTCATACTGAAGAATTGGGAATGGACACCAGGGAGTTGTGAGTGGAGGACCGAGGAAGCGGGGTTAGATGTTGAGGAGCTGACAGGGAGTTGGGAAGTGAGTTGCGACGTCAGTAACTGTTGTGAAGGAGTCGTTGACACATGCGAGACGTGAGGGAGTCGCATGTGGTGAGAGTCTCTCATGTGTGACTCTCTCATGTGATTCGAGGAATCCATGGCCGTCGGGAGGCGAGCGGGTTCGTGGCACGAGACGGGGGGAGGTAGTGAGGGTTGCGGGTGGGAGCTGAGCCCAAGTTGATCAGTGTGGTTGCCATGTTGTGAGATCATCGCTGGTGGCATCGACGTAACGCCACCTACTGGAACAGATCCAACGCCCCCTACAGAACCAACTCCACCGATTGGACCTCCCGCTCCTACGCCCACTCCCCCTGGTGGATACTGAGAACCCAATCCATGAGACGGCATCGACCATGAGGGCGTCTGTAGAGGATTGGGCAATGTTGCTTTTGCCGCGGCCTCTCTCTGAGCACAGTAACACTGCAGATGACTCATCAGGCGTAGCCGCAAAGGATCTTGGATGTCCATGCCTTCTGCCGTAACCAAATAGCGGGCGACTTCTGCGGCACATTCGCGGAAACCAACGCTGCGGTAGTCCATTGCAAGGGTGGCGGGATCAAAGTTGTAGCCATTGAGACCTGGAATGATAAAAACAGATAAATTATAAGAAAATGTTATAAATATAATTATTTAAGACCATGACATAACTCATTTTAATCAAACAAGATTCTTTGGTTGAAATTGTCAAATTTCTGTATGTCATAAATATTTGTTTTAGCATAGAGCTATGAGGGGTTAACTTATAGATCAATGGTTTTAGTGAGTAAATTACTTCTTTTCGTGGATCTATAACTTAACTTATAGCTCTATGTTCTTATAAATGCCATAATTTACAACGACTTGAAGGTACTGTTTGAAGACCATCATTGCTGACAGAAAAAAATAGTTTAAAAAGGCAAATTACAGACTATTAACCTGTCATAAAGAAAAATATTTGCAGAGCAATTTGTACTTTCAAAAACCACAAATTATAGATTTACTGGTAGAAAATTCAACTAGATTTCTCAAGATTTGAAAAATTCTCACGGTGTGTAAAAATGTGGTCAATTAAACTGTCACAAATTGTAGCAGCAATTAGAGAAAATGCTTTTTTATTCAGTCATTTCAAGAGTAATTTTAGGAGTCATCAAACAGGAGCAAGATTTGACTCATAATGACTCCTCCTTGACTCTCCAATTTGAATTATGACCCCTCTTGGAAAGTTCCCAAGAAAATCCCCATTTGCATTTGCTTATCTTGTCCAGAATCTAAAATGACCTTTTCTATGATTGCAAAGATTTTGAGTTCCCAGGCTGAACTATTCAAAATTTGCATAACGATAATGATGGATTGATGGGTAGTCAAATGTGTGAGGAGAGAGGGGAAGGAAGGAAGAAAGAGAGGAAGGAAGGAAGGAAGGAAGGAAGGAAGGAAGGAAGGAAGGAAGGAAGGAAGGAAGGAAGGAAGGAAGGAAGGAATGGACAAAGGAGAAAGGAACGGAGCGAAGGAAGATGAAGAATAGGGTAGCAAAGAAGAAAGCTTGAATTAAGGAAGGGAATAATGAAGCAAGTAGGCAAAAGAAAGAATGGAAACCAATGAAAGATAAAATATATAGTGTTTTTGAGGAGGCGTAGGCCTATGTCCTTTGCTAAATTATAATTCGTAAACTTTGACTTTGACAGTGGCCAAGATATATTATGACCTTTACCCTTCAGGGCATTTTGGGGTGTTGTGGGAGGGGTAACAATCAGCTGATGACAGGAGAGGGGTGAAAGACTGCTGGGAAAACATACATGTACCCCCCCCCCCCCCTCCGGTAGCCTTCTAAACGTTAAGTTATAGATCCATGCTTTCAGTAAATTATAAGTCTTCTTTGCAATAATGCTGTTCAATAAGTTTTCATCTATCTTAATGTCTGTCTTTCTTAAAACTATCCTTCTTTGCTATCTATCTATCTATCTATCTGTCTATCTATCTATCTATCTATCTATCTATCTATCTATCTATCTATCTATCTATCTATCTATCTATCTATATAACTATCTAACTTATCAACATGAAATACAATGCACATCACTTACTGTATGATTAAAGACATTCTTGAGTTAGACATGACAAGTAACATTTGGTTCTGATTACAATGGCAACATATTTGAGAGCTTGTAACTCCAAATCAGTTCATCCATGTCCATCAGTTATCTGATAGTGGTTTCTTATCTTGATGAGCACTATCTATCAGCGTATGTCATTGTCTATTTGTATCTATCTGTCTATCTTGTTCGAGATAAATGGAATATGTTAATCCTTTAAAGTTAGACGTATTTCTGTCATAAATTGTAATACTGATTAGCTGGTATTCGTTTGATGTACACTATGACAGATTTGGAAATTTATGCGGTTTTCTCCTTTTGTGAATATTTGCATTTTTCCAAACCTTTAAAATAATTTCTTATCGGGGAAGGAAATTTAAAATTCAAACTCGACACCTTGTTCATAATTTACGTAATTACATAATACCCTCAGGTACAACAGCCAGTAGCTAGATAACAGTAGATAGAATCTAAGATTTTGCCAGGGTCGTATCTTGAAATGGCCTGAGAGAGGGGGGGTGGCAATGCCCCCTTAAATACGCCACTGGATTGAACGATTTCCCCATGGTCAAATGCTGAGGACAAGTCTTTACTCTAACCACTAAAACAGTACAAAAAGAACTGACTTTAAAGTTTCTGACAATGGCTAAACCATTTGGAAGCCATCCTAAATTATTTGTAAGTAGATGACACTCAAGTTTTAAGACATACCCTTGTTGACATCAGTGAGTTGATCGTTTCTGAGCCTGGTACACAACTGGTACCCTACCACTGGTACCCTACTGGTCTTGGCCATGAGACATTTTCCCACGAGCTATCCAAACTGGGATATATGGGTATATGACTCGAAAGAAAAGGGGAGGAGAGTTACACATTAGGAAGTATATATGATAGATCTATACACGTATAAGTTTAAAAGTTCCCTAGAATTTGGTATTAAAATGTTGTTGATATAGTGGGAAATTATTGTCACAAATATCAATCTATATATATATCTACCTTATTCTATGCCATAATATTTAATCTATCTATCTATCTATCTATCTATCTATCTATCTATCTATCTATCTATCTATCTATCTATCTATCTATCTATCTATCTATCTATCTATCCAAATATCTAAATATCTAAATATCTAGCATACAGGCACCGGAGTATGAACACTTTGGTTTCACCAGTTGCTGTGTTGTACAGAGCACCAGGTTCAAAACCAATATTGACACTTAGGGGCAGCCCCACGGGCTTAGTGTATTAAGCGAAGCGAAGCGAGGCGAACTGGCGAGGCGAACTGGCGAACTGGCGAACTACACTGCCCTGACATTGAAAAATACATGACTGGAGTCAGGAAAAATGCTCCAGTTCACTCAATTCTTATCGGATTTTAATGAATGATGGCTTGTTTTAAAGCTCTTGCCAGCGCGCACAATATGTCGTAGTGGCACAAAAAACAAAAAAGATTTAGGCCATGAAAAGTCAAGCACAACCACATTATCTTAAGGATAGACTCAATCCTCTGCAGAGGACGAACAGCCCTGGAATGCTAATTGCAATTCTGAAAGTTCTTATGCTTTGTTTCACCCTTATGTTCCCTGATTGCCATTGACATCATAAAGGTCAATCTGGCTTCTGGTAGGTGACAAAGCTGATTGCACTTTGCAGCAGAGGAAGCACTCTGCTTTGCAATGCAACTTTGATGTCTTCTGATCTTAAACTAATACATACCATATAGGGCATTGTAGGCCTATTAGTTATTCTTACTATGATTTTGTTGTAAATTCATACTCTAATTTTTTTAGGTCAATAAAATATTCATTCTATTCTATTCTATGCTTACAAGCATTGAGGTGAATTTCCTTAAGTAGGTGTAATTAATGCAAAGTTAATGCACCCAGAGAATTGATGTCACTTTTCTTAAATATATACTAAAACCAAGAACTTCGTAAATGAAATGTAATATAGCCCCTAGAGTAGAATAATTATTTTTCCATGGAGGACTTGGCTGTATTGTATTATGAATTCCTTCAGACAGCATGCACATCACCCATTTGTAGGTCAATTCTTGGAAATCTGAACTTAAAATTTCTTGGATGGATGATTATGACTTTATTTCCTGTATTTAGCACTTGGTAGGCCAGGTAGGAAAGGAGGACACAGCATTTAGGTGAAGGTAGATTGAAACTGCTGCCCAACATAAGTCCAGGACTTATGAACGTACAAGTTTGTGGACATGAAAAAACGCACATAAGTACTCGAGTACATGAAATAACTAACACTCGTAAAAGTGCTTTATTATTCATTTGTGCATCTGCGAATACTAGCATTTGTGGAGGTGTTACAGACTTCAGTTACAGGGTCAAAGTTAGGTTTAGAGTTAGTTTTAGGCACCATGCCCCCCTCCCCCCCCCAATACGCCACTGCAAGCTACACGTGCCCTCACTAATTAGGCCTAACCTTCATAAAGATCGGAGAAGAGATCTTTGAAGAGAACAGTTACTATTTTAAAGAATGCATTGTATGAGCCTATGAGGTTCTGGATGGGGGGGGGGATTTTTATTCTAAGTAAAACGGCCAAGGGACTCTATGAAAATAAAATAAACAAAATGTATTTACTTAGAATAAATTTATACATTCTGTGAATACGTGAATGAGTAAGACAGCAAGGAAATCCTATGTAAAATGGAAAGGGACCCCTTGGAAGTTGCTAAGGAGCTCTGGACAAGGGACCTGTACACCAGGCCTGGGTACTTGGCATATTTGATTCTAATAATCAACAATGCCAAACCGATGACAGGTTTATTTCTTTTTAATCAGTGGTTGTCCTCTGCATAGATTAGGCTTATTAGGCCTACAGTTTACCTACAGGAGCTTTCCTATGCAAATTAAACTGTATTGTGTAGAACTTTCTCTCAAAATTAGGCTATCTTACCAAAATAGGAATGAAGGCATAATTTATTGTTTGCAGGGACCTTTTGACAAGCCCAGATTGAGGAATTTGTAAAGATCAGGTGCTTTCATAGCTTCATAATTTTTCCATGTTTATGTCGTTCGGGTATGTTGTGCGTCTGGAAGAGGGCTTTCCAACAAGCCATCATTCATTACAATCCGTTAAGAATTGAGCGAGCTACAGTCTTTTTTCTAACTCAAGTCTCATATTTGGTTGCACCAGCTTGCCAGCTCGCCAGTTCGCTTCGCCAGTTCGCCAGTTCGCTTCGCTTTGCTGAATACACTAAGCCTTCCCACGCCAGGGGCCAAAGTGCCAGGGGTTATTTCTTGGGGGTAGAGGGTTCTAACCCCAATAATCACTTCTTAGCTTTATCTGTTTCTTATCTGAGCTGAAGATTGCTGACAGTTACAGCTGAGAGCGAAATTATTCAACACCTTTGCTGGACTGCTAAGAAGGTACACAAGTTATCACAAAAAATTGTATTTCTTTAATTTAGAGATTTTGTATTCTATCAATTTTTTTCAAATTTATAATATGTTTTGACCTTGTCCTCTGATTGTAAAACCATTGGAGTATATTTTATATCTTATTAGTCAGGAGGAAGGAGGAGGAGGAAGAAAGAAGGAGGAGGAGGAAGGAAGAGAAGGGAGAAAGGAGGAGGAGGAGGAGGAGGAGGAGGAGGAGGAGGAGGAGGAGGAGGAGGAGGAAGAAGAAAGGAAGAAGTAGAGAGTAGGAAGAAGGAGAGAGGATATGGAGGAGAGAAGAGGAGGAGGAAGTAGGAGGAGGAGGAGGAGGGTGGAGGAGGAGGTGGAGATACAACTTCTTATAATCTTATCATCAGCAAAACCAAATCAAAGCAATACATTGCAAAGTAAATATTTTTAAAATGACAATCTCCAATAATTTCAAGTCATATCAGGTCAAATCTGAAGACCAGGAGAAGATGTTTGGAAAAGTTGTTAATTATTATTTCAAGATTTTCTATTGCAGATAATTAAGATAAAGATATTTCAAGTAGCTATTGTAGGCTGTAGTATCATTTTTAAAGATAAGAAATACAACGGTAACACAAGCCCAGTACTTTGTCAATATTATAAAGCTCCTTTGTTACCTTCCGAATGGAAAGGGATGGGGTGACCAAGAAAAAGTAAAAATTTATAGTGAAGGAAAGAAAAAATAAATTGGCATTGACAATAAAATTGCAGGGGAAAGTGTTGGAAATTTGTAAATCTATCTACCAATCACGTTTTTGTATCACAAACAACATAAAAATTGCAAAAACCAACAAAAAACGCTAAATTCAACCTAAAAATTGGCCATAGATTTGGTGCAACCTTACGAAACATTCTGCTTACAACCAGTCAGATGATACTGTAATTAAAAACCATTGGCTTGGAAGCAGTAATCTCAAATAGGCATGTTCCACAGGGTCAGATTTTCTGGACCACAACCAAAAATGACACAGCAGACAATTGAGTTATTGGCTTAAGAAAGTTTTCTGCAAATCATATCTTGGTGAATTCAAGATGCCTAAAAATTAGGTCCCAATTCCATGGCTTGTTATATAATCCAACACCACGTGACCCTATATCATATTTACATGTAATCTCATCTTTTACATGTAATATCATCTTTTACATGGGCCCCTGGTCATAATGCCATTCAATTCAATGCCGGATAAAAAGTTTGACCCCAATAAAATTTCAGATTTTAAAATGTAATTTTTACGACTTGCTATATTGTGATTTTTTTACACAATTTAAAAAAAAATTGATTTTGTTTCATAGCATTTTTTTTCAAAATTTGGTTGAACTCGTTGTAGACTCAAAATTTAATGGATGGAAATTTGATAATGTATATCCAAAAGAAAAACACACTTATTTATCCAACTGTATTATGACAATACATTATCATATAAATTATTAATTAATAAGACCTGACTTTAACCACAATTAATTATGTAGGCCTACCATACCAAATTAGCTATAATTCATCATTGCAGGAAATGATATTTATCACTGTTTCATGGCCAGTTTAATAAGACATAAATATAAAATTAATTTATTCACATATTCTGAAGAATTATTACTATTAGATTGCTCGATTTAAATAATTTATGCAGACATCCTTTAATAATTTCTTACATGGACAATAAATGTCATTTAAATGTCATTTAAATTAGCTCTAGGCACCAAAATTCGACATGAAAGAAATATATATGCACACTTCAAGATCAAAATTTTAGACACGTGCTTACAAGTAAGATTTTCTCACGTTTTAAGAAACCTTTTCACGTATTTGGATCTCCATACTATATTATGCTAATTAGATGACCTTAAGGGTCACACGTCATATTTAAGTGGGTCAACATAACAAGTTTTGACTCTTGACCATATATGAGGTGAGGTGAGCTGTTATCGATCTATCTATCTATCTATCTATCTATCTATCTATCTATCTATCTATCTGTCTATCTATCTATCTATCTATCTATCTATCTATCTATCTATCTATCTATTTATCTATTTATCTATCTATTGGTGGGTCCTCAGTTTGAACCCAGTTCTAGTGTCCTCCTTTCGATTTGGCCGCCACAATGAATAAATAAAGGGCATATTAAAGTACAATCATATATCCATCTATCTGTATATATGTCCCCTGTGTCTTGTCAACATTTTTATCACACCGTGAAAATGTTCAGATTAACTAACAATTTTAGATTTAACATTGAATAAATATCTTAAATTCAGCTTACCTTTGGAATGTAAAACTTTCAAGTGATCAACTGTCATCTGAAGAATTTCAGCTTTTTCGAGTTTTGCTGATCCCTGAAAACAAATAAAGTATGATTGTAGAAAATAAAGAAACTTTGCATAATAAGTTATTATACAAATTAATAGAATGTGAAAAATAAGAATAAAACCTGAAATCAATTTTAACAAAGCTCAAAGTAATATCAACATAGGTAATAAGAAGTTAAGAACAAAGCAAATTCACAAAATTTAGTTGCACAAAAAATTGACAATACTGCATCTAGGGCTATACCACTTATATTTGAATAATTTCCAGTGGCAAAAGTAATGATGTGTTGACAAGGTTGATTACCAGAGCTCACATATGTTAGCACTTTGGCTAATAATTCTAACCCTGCTTTCCCACCCCTCACTGTCGCCTCATTAGCTTAGCTAGGGGGTATCTTAACTTGTCCAAGATAGACTATCAACCCATTGACAGGGTGGAGGGAGGGGGGGGTGGTGAATTGTGAATAGCACGTGGGAAAATCTGGTCAACGTCAAGAAATGGTCAAGAAATTGTACTAATAGATAGATAGATAGACAGATAGATACTATTAGATAGATAGACATATAGATAGATAGATAGATAGATAGATAGATAGATAGATAGACAGATAGATAGTGGAAGAGAGAAAGTCAAAGAAAATGAAAGAAAGAAGAAAGGAAAAAAGGGAGAGAGGAAGAAATAAAAGAAGAAAGTAAGAAAGAAAGGAAGAGTGGAAAGAAAGAAAACAAGAAAGGAAGAAAGAAAGGAAGAAAACAGGAGATATAATACCTAAAATTCTACCCTATTTTCAAGCAAATAAAATCAAATGCCAAAATCCAATGCTGGCTTCAAAAAATGTCAGCAATATTTTTGCTATTTTTCCAAACTTGGCCATCAAATTAATGAGCGTGCTTTTGACACCTCGCATGAACATAGCCTGTAGCTGCCACCTGTAACTTATATAGACAGATTAACTGACATAGCCTAATTTAGCCTTTGGCTATCCTGGAACACCTCGGGCTATGCATCCATAGGCACTTGCCATAATTTTTGATTGACAGGAGTTAAATATTTTACAGAAATATTGGTTACTTTCCCAATTAATTGAGTTTGAATATAATCCTTGTAAAAGTATGTTTGAACATTCTGTTGACAGATAGATAGATAGATAGATAGATAGATAGATAGATAGATAGATAGATAGATAGATAGATAGATAGATAGATAGATAGATAGATAGATAGATAGATAGATAGATAGATTGACTGAAAGATTGATTCAATTCAAACTTAATTAGCCACAATATGGGTCTGGAAGCTTGACATGACTAATTATAAACTATTACTTAAAAAGGTAAAAAAAAATTCAAATCTGGTCTAGTGGGTTAATGGCTTACCTGTTTTTCATAGGCTGTGGGTACAAGTCTCCTCAGTTCAGATAAACTGTTGTTGATTCTGTCTCTTCTTCTTTTTTCTATGACTCCTCTCCTTTTCTTTCTGTCACCAGGGGCCCCACAGCTTTGTGAGGGAGACCTGGAAATAACAAGGACCATCATATGAGGGCTGCACAATACATAAAATTAATATTTAATATATTTTCAAGAACTGCAAAAGAAGATACTGGAAAACTGTGAGAGCCTCTCAATTTTACATGAGTATATAGACCCATATTGCTGATATATTTTGACCACAAAATTTATTTTTTTATAAAATGTTGTTCAAGTACTAAATCTCTTGATAAAATGACAATTCATTTTCAATCATTGTCAACATGTATGACATTTAATCAGATTTATTTTCAAAATCTTAATTAGTAAAAATAGTAAAATCTTCCAAGAATAAGGACCAAGATTATCAAGGAGATACGACAGATAATCTCCAAGGGATGATCCAACCATTGGATTATAATCTTGGCCCAATGGGATTAGCAAATCTAACCTCTTAACGATAGGTAAACGTGACATCATAGAGCTCAATCAAAGCCAAATGTTGTCAGAAAAGAAGTATTGCAAAAAAGAAAAAGTGAAATAAATTTCTTTTCTTTTGCGAAAAGTACAAATAAAGTCTAATAAATCACTCACCCAACTTTAAGATCATCATAGCTTTCTCCGTCTGAGTCACTGTCACTTAAACTTCGCTTCATGTTGGTCATAACAGTGTATTCCAATCCAAATTCAATTCAAGTCACCAATATCAATTCCAAGTTTGTGTTATCCAGATTATTGTAAATTCCACACTGTGAGTACTTCTCATCAGCAAAATCACTCAATGACACGATTTCAGGCAAATCCTGGCTTTATAGTTGTCACAGAATGGGCCACACCCCCTGTGCTCTGATTGGCTCATGACGCTCCATGGCCACGCCAACCCACGTTGAATGGCGCGTCATGCAGATGAGGGTGCTAACAATGCTGGCTTCTGATTGGTTTAAATATCAGCAATAACAATAGCATCAGTGCCCCGATAGAGTGTAATGAATAGATGAAGTAGAAATTTATAAGTGGTTTCACATTTTTTTGTGAAAAATTAAGTAACACAAATCTACAGGGAAAATGATGGTATAGCAATACTAGGCTAGTAAACTTGAAATACAGCAAAACCGTATAGTTTATATTAGAAAAACACACAATTAGTATTATTTAACAGAAATTAACTCAAACATAGTCACCTTAGAAATAATAATTATGAGAACCAATATACATAAGCATTTTATAATTTGTTGCTTTTATTGGCCTGCATGGAAGAAAAGTCAAATATAATTTCAATAAAATATTAATTAAAATGTTTACTGAAAGTTTTTTACCCATGTTTATTGAGATCAGGCGGGATTCAGGCCTATACCAAAGGCCCAGAAGAAAAAAACTTTTTCCAGAATTTTTCAGTTTATAACAATAATATCAGACAAATTTTATCTCAATATATAATATCATAGGCCTAGGCTAATGATTATCAAGTTTAAACTTCATAATCTTTGTCAGTGATCCAAGCAAATTATTAATAATATAATCATGTATAGACGTACAGAGACAGATTTCACCAAAATGTCTTATTTACCATGGTTAGAGTTTCTGCAAAAATGGGCAGCATAACACGTCCATCCAAAAAAGGCAAAACAGTGGCGTAATGGACAAAAAAAATGGGGAAATGGACAAAAAAATGGGGAAATTGACCAAAAAAAATGGGGAAATGGGCCAAAATGGGGAAATTGAGAAAAAAATTGTGAAATGTGGGGGAAATACATGGGAAAATTGGACAGAAAGAGGGAAAACAGTGAGGGAAAAAGAATAGAAAGGCCAAAAGTCGTTTTTGGGGAAATCCCGCTGAAATTCTTTTATTTGAAACTTCGAAGTATGACTACTTGACAAAGAAGCAGGAACCAGTAGGAGAGACTTGTATAGTGCATATTAGTGTGAAAATTTAAGTATTTATTATCTATATAAATAGGACTATAAAGTAATGTATATCCAGTTGGTCTTTATGGTCCGCATGATTTCACTCCTAACATACGAGCTTACGAAGTCTTAAATAATATGGGGGCCAGTCAATTTCACCTTTTTCAAAAATCACCTTTCCTAAAATCACCTTTTGACAAAATCACCTTTTGACAAAATCACCTTTTTTTGGCCAAAATCACCTTTTTTTTCAAAAATCACCTTTTTCATTCCAAAATCTCCTTTTTTAATTTTTTAAATTTTTTTCTTATTTTTTATTGGTTTTTCAGTGTGATAATAATTGAAGTTTATGTTTTTTTATAAGGGGAATAATATTTCTATTGAAAAAATAAAACATATATAAATTGATATAACGAAGTCTAAATAATTTAATAAATACAACATTTTATAACCAAATTATTGATTCTGTAATTAAAGATAAGACAAAAAAGATGACAGAATTTATGTTGCTGATTACAGACATGAGATTGATAAACCAGCTGTTTGATGAATAAGCTTCAAGTTGCCCAAAACTCAGCTGTTCGATTGATTGAGAGATTGAAAAGACATGACAGTGTAAGTCTTAGTAGAAAGCAACTACATTGGCTTCCGATTCCAGCAAGAATCCAGTTCAAACTGTTGATGATCACATGGAAAGCAATGAATTCCCAAGCTCCATTGTACATTCAAGAACTGATTCAAGCCAAACCCCAACAAAACCACAATCTGAGAAGCAACCATAGATGCTTGCTAGCAGAGCCTATCCCATGCAACAAAAATAAGTTTGAGGACAGAGCTTTCACATACGCAGCCCCAAAACTCTGGAATAGTTTGCCTGAAAAGTTGAGATCAATAAACACACTGGAAAGCTTCAAGAAGAACCTTAAAACTCACTTGTTTAAGAAATTTTACCCTTGATCATTTGAGAAGCGCTAATGAGCAGTTTACTGGAATTAGCGCTATATAAAGTATCTATTATTATTAATTATTATTTACTGTTCACATTAGCAGAAACACCTGCAAAATTTGTGAGATATTTATTTACCTTACCAATGAAATCTGTTTTTACATGTTTTATTAGAGGGTCATTAACATTATTAGTCAGGGTATGACCATAGAGCTATAAGGGGAAGAGGGCACGGCCGGCTATATCAAAGGTTCACTCAGCGTCTCTCATGAGACTGTAACGATGTGTGAAAAATCACAAGTATTAGTTAAAAAACCCCATCTTAATGACATTTTAGTGATCTAATGACCCTCCTAACGGTCTCCAGTGGCTAAATAGCATAACAATTCCTCGAGATCTGTTTAGCATTGTAAGAAATAAGAAGTATTTATATCTATCTATCTATCTAGCTAGCTATCTATCTATCTATTTATTGTATCTATATTGTATCTTTTGTATCTATTGTATCTATTGTATCCATCTGTGACCTGACTGTCTATCTATCTATCTATCTATCTATCTATCTATCTATCTATCTATCTATCTATCTATCTATCTATCTATCTATCTATCTATCTATCAATAAATCTACCTGCATGCCTCTGTCTGTCTTTTTATCTGTATCAATCTGCACCTCCTGTAGCTCGTTGTTTATGTAAAATTTTATCATAAAAAAACAAACCAAACATATTTTGATTACAAAGACAGCTTATCTGAAAATGTCAGTTCAAAACATGATAATGGTTTGTAAAAATATCTGTATCAACCAAAGACGCTGTTAGTGGCCAGAAATATCAATTTGGTGTTTTAAAATAATACTTTTTTACAAAGAATAATGAAATACTGGCTTGGTATGAATGGTAGTTTATTTGCTTAAAATTGACGATGTGCGCACTCTTGCGCACTTTTCTAATGTGGCCTAACATATCAAGTAACATTTAAAGTTTAATGTCCTAAAATATCAAATCCGCCAAGCTTGTCCCTAATGAGATATGACAGGTTTAATAAAGACTATTTTCATTAGTTTTTTCATGACTTTTAACTTTAATAATTGAGAATCAGGGGCTATAATTGTCCTAATTTTTCGGGAAAAAAACTGACTAGTAGGTCTCTAAAAGGCCGATTTTATATGATAAATCAATATTCAGAAACTTTGGATCCCTTAATTTTGATGCATGGACTTGACAGGGGGTTCCAGGCAGGCCTGGAAATGGGGTAAAACTTTTGAATTGTGCGGGCGAGACACTGATTGGATGAAAGGCTACCGAGTGTAATAAAGAGTCCATTAGCACTGGGGCTAATACCGCGAAATTCAAAGGGTTTTTCAAACTTTCTTTTGAAGATTTTAGCACATTTGTGTGTAAAACATAAAATTTAGCAAATGAATCATGACCAAATGAAGTGTTCTATCCTGTTAAGTTATAGATCCATGGTATGACCAAGATATTTAATTTCGTTTACAAGTGGCACCTTTACACCAAAATTTACAAATTTACCAAAAACAATAAGTTGGCTCTTCTTACCATTAAACATTATGCAGTGATAATTGCAATCCTACTATTAAATCATAGACCTGTCCGTCTTTCCCATGCAGCCAAAGTATTAGTTGCCCATCCACAAAGACTTGCATGCAACCTTTTCTCACCTACTACAAGGTTTTAGGATGGGTTTTATGTTCAAAATTTATATTTCATATTTTGCCCCCTCCTCCCCCATCCGCATTTAACGGGTATAATGCTTGTTACATTAATTTGTAATTGACAGATAACCGACCATGAGCAATTGCAATTCAGTTCAAATTTTCAAATATTTGAAATGGCTGCATATCATTGGTTGAGCCAGAACTTATAAATTGCAATTATAAGATGGTTCTTGTTATATAATATAGGGTTTTGTGTAGTATATATATTGTAAATAGCAGTTATAAATTTTTATGCCATTCTATTTATTTTGTTTTGCAACTTAAAAAATGATTGTTGATATACAATACAGCTATGTCCTGTGACCTGTAAATAAGGCAATAAGGACAAAATTTATCAAGTTCTGGTCTATGGTGGGCCATTGGTGGGGGAAAAAAATAAAAAAATTAAAAAGGTGATTTTGGTATGAAAAAGGTGATTTTTGAAAAAAAGGTGATTTTGGTCAAAATAAAAAAGGTGAGTTTGACCGAAAAGGAGATTTTGGAAAAGGTGATTTTTGAAAAAGGTGATTATAACTGGCATTCAATAATATATTGGCCAAGAGCAACAAACAAGAATGAAGATTTTATTAAAACTTTTAAAATCAATAGTCTAAAAGACAGATCAATTTGAAGAATGACTGGAGAAAATGCCGATGATGAACTTGAACATGTAAAATTATGCAGAATTATTAGAATTCAAAAACCAAATTCGCTGAGCACTGCTTGATGGAATTAAACAGGAATTTTCAGACTGATTTTCTGATCTTAATAACCGTCAATTAATTGAACTTTTTGAATTTATGTCCCTGCTTATTACTCATGCTCACAACACCTTGTCAACCTTTTCCATCTACATGGCCAATGGCTTTTTCAAGGATGTCTCTGCCTGCCTTGGTTTTTATGTGAATACAGGTCTACAGATTTCATGTTTGATGAATGATGAATGAAAGGAGTCTTTGTCAAAACAGATCAAGCTGCACTTTGTAAAATTTGCTCCCTTTTCTAAAGAAGTTTAAATTTGAGCTTAACAACATTAAAAACGCTGACCTCAGTGTAAAATTACACTACAATATATAATAAGTTAGTTAATAGTTATTAAGTGTTTAAAAACTTGTGTGTTTTTAATGTTGCCGAGTTTCTAAAAGATGCAACCTATCTTTCACAAAATTATGTCCTACACTGGATGCTAGCAACTTTTTCTATTATTTTACAAATTGCAATAACTAGCTTCATCATATTCGAAGTCTTTTCAATGTTTTGTTTACTTTATTTGAGATTTCAGTAAATTTTGTCTAAAGTTCTGGAACGTGTCAAATGTACCCTATGTTGTCGATAACATTTTGGGGAAATCAAGGGTCATTTGCCCCCCCCCCCCCCAGAGAAAAATCCTAGCTACGCCACTGAGGCAAAAACCCTCAGTTATGCTCGATTGGGGCTTTGGGGGTGACAGTGTGACAGACGCTAGCACGTGGACGCCATGCTCACAACGGGGCGTGGGAAACGTCAAGGGTAAATTTTACCCCTCTCCAGTGACCCCCGTCCCTGCACCCCCCCCCCCCCTCCACCACTCAGACTGCTCCCCCCCCCCCCCCCACTTCTCAACAGCTTGCACCCATGAGAAGTGTGTTGAAATCATGATTTCGGAATCATTTTGTATAGATAGAAGTTCCTGATGAAAGTTTGCAAAAATAAGAAACTGTGTTTTAGATCCGTGATTTTCTATAAAATACCCAAAAATGTAAGAAGATTGCCTTAATTTTAGTTAATTCACTTGAATGATTGTAAGTTTGCACTAGGCCTCACACTTTTAAGTTATCAAGGCGAGAGTATACAGAAGATTGATGTCAGTGGCGTCACTAAGGGGGGCTAGGGGGCCTGAGCTCCCCCCCCAAATGAGCTTTCAGCCCCCCCCCCAAAAAATCTTGGCCAAAGAAAAAAGAAATTTTACTTGTATGATGCTGGTAGTGAATGAATAACCAGAGCCCATGAAAAGACACTGTATGTAATACCTTTATTTGTCATCATTTTTGCAGTTTTATATGTATTTGCTATGTATACATCAGCAGACATCTAAAATCTTTGGATTTCGGGACGGCTCGCGCTTCGGTCCTTCGGGCCTCAGACAGTGCTTCTAATCTTTGGGGCTTCAGCCCCCCCCCCCCCAAAAACTTGCATTTCTAGTGACGTCCCTGATTGATGTAGATAGATACATAATATTATATATCTATAGCTAGATAGCTAGATAGCTAGATAGCTAGGATACTCACGTTGCAACTGAGCCACATTAAAGACAAACCATCGCCTCTCCTCCCTTCTCCCCACACCACTCAGAAATAGGGACTCATGGAGTCTGCCCCATCACCCTCTAAACCAACCCACACACTCATATCCACAACACCAATTGGCAAAACGTAATCTTAAAGACCCCTTAAATCCCTTCAAAACACACATTTTGTCCTACATGTATCAGTTGCTTCAGGAGCCCGTCTGACGGTCTGAGGTGTAAAGTGTGATCTACCGTCGCTCAGACATGAGCCCCTCTGCCCAACCAACCACCCAACACACTCCTGCCACCTCCCTGCCCCCCCCTCCCCTGCTGGGATACACATGTGAGCCCCATGGTGAGAGCAGGTTATGAAGTGAGAAAGTGTGGTATTATTTAGTCTGTTCCACAGCCCAGTATACACAGGGTCTGTCGCTAACCTCTGCCTTGTAATTTCTCCAAGGTGAAGGTCAGAAAAAGGGTTACTGTCCACTTCAAAGAAATTAATGGTTATCTTGATATCTGACACCCAGATAACAGCTTAATGACCCTTCATTAGCAGCAATTAGCACCAGAAGTTTGGTTTTTGGAATTTTACGCAGCTTTTTCCTGCATAAAAAACGCAGATGGAAATGTAAAACTCATCAAGTGTGTAATGACATTGCATCACAAAGATTGTGTGAAAAAATCAGTAAGATTGGATTAATATTAACAAAGTTATGATCTATTTCAAAATTAAATTTCAAAGTTCAAAATCACCAACATCGCTCATAGTGATTCTTGGCACATTTTAACAGCAGGTCAGAAATATAGTCTACTTTCATTTTGTGCAGTTGGATAATAAAAATCTATAATATTAAAAAATGTGCAAGCACTTATTTAGGATCATGTTTTTACAAGATATTTTGGCAAATGTCTGAGAAATAAGGGTTGAAGTCCACTTCACTTCAAAGAGATCTGTTAATTGCCTTCTTATCAGATAGCCTAACCACCCCTCATTAAGGGTCTAAATGAGAATTTAATTACGTTTACTCCCTTTTTTACAGATAAAAAACTTTCCCAAGTTAAGAAAACTCTGTGTTAGAACATGTATAATGTTACTCATAGTCCAATGGACAAACCCTCAAAATTTCATAAAAATCGGCCAAATATTAAGAAAGTTATTAAAATATAGCTAAAAATCAGTTTAAAATATAATAATTAAAATATTGTCAATTTAGCCTTAATAAAATCTTTGCACATTTTTACACAAGGTGAGGGATGTTATTTACTATCACATAGTGTTTTTGGATGATCTTAATTGTCAATATTGTAAGATGTGCAAGCAATTATTTAAATCCATTGTATTTTGACCATAGGACTGTCATGGCTGCCAATGGCCACCAGAGGCTAACGACAGGCCTTAGATTATGGCCAGTGGAACAGGCTAGGTATTATTATGGTTTCACAAGTATTAGCAAGTGGCTCAGGTATTAATGTATGCGATTTTGCACCCAAATTAGTATATTTTTTAACAATATTTAGTAGTAATTGACATCTTGTACTTCAAAGTCTGTCTTATGACTCTATCTGCTTGGCTGTCAATCTGTCCTCCTAGCATAGAATAAATCAATCAGTCTCTATCTATCTATCTATCTATCTATCTATCTATCTATCTATCTATCTATCTATCTATCTATCTATCTATCTATCTATCTATCTATGTGCTGATGAGACATAAAATTCAAACTCAATATATCTATCTATCTATCTATCTATCTATCTATCTATCTATCTATCTATCTATCTATCTATCTATCTATCTATCTATCTATCTATCTGTTCGTAAACTTCTTTATTTTCCAATAGCTCTATTATAAAGGGCACTTGAAAAGTACGATTAGGTGTGTGAAAACCCACTGCAAACCTTAGAAATGTTTCTGACCTCAGAGCACACGCACTGTACTCAGCTGCTGTTAGAGGTCACATGACTTGGAAGGGCCCCCTGAAGGCGTCACGTGACCCTGTGGACCTCTGCTTGTGTGGGGCAGCAATGTTTGTTCCAGGGCACTGGGCGATGATAGGGGATAGAAGGAGGTATCTCTTATAAAGATTTTGCACTGCAAATTATAATTTAAAGCCAACAAGTCAAATCATTATCCACTGAAATAAGTAAAGCTACTATATGACGATCTTTGAAGAACATTTTAAAATATTATAAATGTGTGAGTGAGTGAGTGAGTTTGTGTTTTACAATATTATAAATGTGAAGTAAATATTGATCTATCTGAAGAATTCGACTTATTAGACAGTGCAATGATATCATAAATTAACAGTCTCCTTAAATATGAATAATAGCAGCACATGCATATCACATTAATAAAAATCAAAAATTATAATTCAACAATAATATAGTTGAAATATAGGCCTACTCATCTGTTGCCAGTGGCGTAGCCAGAAATCCATGAGTGGGGGGGGCCAAGGGGGGGCCAGGGTCTGAACTAGGGGGGCCAACCTTTCGCGGCATTTTCATGACATTTTTGCGGCATTATATGGATAAAAATTGAAGCAGCGCTACGAGTCTTCTGTACGAATTAATTACTTAGCATTACTGACCGCCTTATCTTTTGTGACTGATAAACAAAATGACCATACATCTCATACTTATTACTAGTACACTAAAATTGGTTTTGACTTATAAAAAAATAATGAAAGAGATTCTATGGTTCCGATATAAAAAATACGATAATGACAACTCATCAATTACCATGAGTCACAAAAGAGTATCTTTTGCAGTGAAATACTCCTCTTGTTTTTTTTATATCTGTCTTTGCAAGTTTTCATTATATTCCTGCTAAGAATGTCCTCTTTCTGATTTCAAAGGTCTAAATCGAAAATTTATAAAGTCCTCTTGATGGAAATCTACCTAACTTGCCAACTCCTCAAACAGGTAAAAGGTAGTAGCAATTTGTGCAAATGACACAAATACCAAAAATGTAGGGAAATCCATGCACACATGAAAAATTGAGCAGTTTGTACAAATCACTCTGGTAAAAACAGATAGTTTTAATTAGAAAAAATTCGAAGGAGCTTTACTTCTTTAACTGAGCAATGGTGACGGAAAGATTTCCTCAAAACACCCTGATTTTGGGTGTTGTGTGGCAGATAATTAAATAAACATAATTAACAATCAATAGCTAGTTTAAAAGAGATTTCTTTTGGAATATTATTAAATCTAGATCCTGATATTCAGCCAAACGTCGCTCACCCCTTAAAAGGTTTGTGCATATTACTAGATATATTAAAATAGGGAATTCAAAAATTATCAGGTGCCTCAGAACTTTTCAAGAGGCAACTGTCATTCTAGAGAAAATTGGGTATAAGTTACCGCCAGCGAAGGCAACTACTTTCGACGGATGTATTCCAGTGACTGTTGCGGCTCTAATAATTTTTTCAAATTTTCAAATCTGAAATGGGGGGCCAGTGGGGGGGCCAGCTATCCATTTGGGGGGGGCCCTGGCCCCCCAGGCCCCCCCATAGCTCCGCCACTGTCTGTTGCTCTAAATTATCCCTAAAGACTGAGCTGAGAAAAAAAGTTGTCATCCACAAACTGCACAGTAGTATATATGACCCCAAAAGTCAAGACCCTAACAAAATGCCCTTATGGGGTAACACCCCTTTTTGCTCTAGTCAAATACTGACAGTTGGGGTACTTCTGTGGGGGCAGGTAGGCCAGAGGTTATGTCATTTAGTCCTGTCCAAATTGTTTGACTCTTGGGCTCTATGTTGAGGTGATTTGGTTTTCCATATTTTGATGATTTATTTAAATACATATAAAAACCTAGCAAATTAGAGAAAAATACCAATTGAAATATTTTGAAATATAAATTTTGTATTCATTGGTCTAATTTTATGATTCAGTGCCAAATCAAAATACATAACAATAAATTAAAGGCCAATGCTAAATTTCCAACAATTGACACTCCCCCCCCCCCTCCTTCGAAACAAAAACCTTTCTGCAACAGTCTGTAAGGTACTTGACATCTCGCGAGAAATTGTCAAGCCACGAGAGTTCAATTGTTATGTCACAAAGCACAATTTTCTTGTAAAAGGTTATTTACGACCCTTTAGGACAATGGGACACTCATAGTATTTGATTTGTGAACAATTTGTTTAAGATTTCTTTGCCAAAAGAATTATTGTTCCACAATTTTGGAAATGTGTTCAGATTCTTTGTAATACAATTAAACACATGGCAACATTTCAGAAATTGACAGATTACCTTTGTTTTGTCAAAATCATACTTCAGTTTTTTGCTATCTACTTATTTTGGTTAGAAAGAAGAGCGGAATGAAGAATGGAGGAAGAAAGGAAGGAAGAGAAGAAACAAGAGAGGAAGGAAAAGAGGGACAAGGAAAGAAAGCACAAGAGGAAGAAGAGAGAAGGAAGAAGAGGAAAGGAGAGGAAGCAAGAGAGGAAGGAAAAAGGAAGGAAGAGAGGAAGGACAGGAGAAACGAATAAAGAAAGAAAGAGAGGAAGGAAGGAAGGGGGGAAAGAATAGAGAAAGGAAGAAAGCAATGAAGAGAGGAAGCAAGAGAGGAAAGAAGAGAAAAGAGGAAGGAAGAGAGGAAGAAAAAGAGGAAAGTGGGTAAGGAAGAGAGGAAGGAAGAAGAAAGGAAGAAGAAAGGAAGAAGAAAGGAAGAAGAAAGAAAGAAGAAAGGAAGAAGAAAGGAAGAAGAAAGTAAGAGAGGAGGGAAGAAAGGAAGGAAGAGAGGAAACATAAGAGGAAGGAAGAGAGGAAGGAAGAAAGGAAGCAAGAGAGGAATGAAGAGAGAGAGGAAGAAGAGAGAGAAGGAAGTGAGGAAGGAGGAGAGGAAGGAAGAGAGGAATGAAGTGATGAAGACGTGAGTTAGAAAGAAAGAAAGGAAGGAAGAAAGGAAGGAAGAAAGGAAGAAAGAAAGGAAGTGAGGGAAGAAGGAAGAGAGGAAGGAATAGAGATAGGAAAAGAGGAACGACGAAGGAAGTGAGAGAAGAGAGGAAGAAGGAATTGAGAAAGGAAAAGGGGAAGGTAGAGAAGAAAGAATAGAGAGAGGAAAGAATAAAGAGAGGAAAGAAGAAGAGAAGAAAGAACAGAGGAAGAGAGGAAGGAAAAGGAAAGAGAAACACCCAGAAACACATGACAAGAAAACAACTTCCGAAGGTTTGTTTATTTCACTTTCTATCACATATTGACCTACATTTATGCCTACCCAAAAGGCCTACAGACCCTGTTACAGTATTGGGCCTATACAATGCACAGGGCTACCAAGGAGACAACTGAATCCCATCAAAAGCGAGAGATCGTGAGAACTGCTGCTGAGAAAGAGGTCAGGGTTCAGAGGTCACATGATAGGAGTAGGTCACGTGACCTCTGCCCCCAATGTAACATCTCTTCACAGCTGTGAGTTGAATGGGATCTTGAGCTGGCAGTAGAAGTCACTTGGTTGTATTAAGATTTATAGGGCAATAGAATAGGAATTAAAGGCATGCATTATGTCTATCTGTCAGCTATGCTGTCTATCTACCATGGATCCTGTCTATCTGGAGAAGTTAGAGTGGATCTGTCTGTCTTTTCTGTCTCTCTGTCTTGAATAATGCCATTTGTTTTGTTGCCAGTTTTCACAGATCTTGGTTGAAGTCCTTCCTTTCTTCATTTCTACTCTTTCCTATCTGTTTTTTTTATTTTTCCTTTCTTCCATCCTTTCTATCTTTCTTCTTTATTCCTTCCTTCCTTCCCTTCCTTCCTTCCTTCTTTTCTATCTTTCTTCTTTATGTCTTCCATCCTTCCTTCCTCACTTACTCCCTCCTCCATTTTTTCCATCAACCCTCATATCTCCCTTTCATCCTCTTCCAAGAGTCTTCTTCTTTCTTCATTTCACCCTGTCTTCTTCCATTCATTCTGTAAATTATTTTTCTGCATTTCTTCCTTCTCCAACCTACCAACCAATCAATACTGTTGTAGAAGACATTTTCATTCCAATACAGTAACCAGCGTATCCAACTTTTCTTAGAACTTGACAGGCATTTTAAAGGCCTTGTCAGGAAGAACAAAACATTTTGAGGACTGCACGTTATTCCCATCCAATTTAGATCAACAATTATCAATTTGTATTGCCACATCTTTCAACAGTCACCCCTTGTTATTGGGAGAAGTCCACAGATTACTTTTTAGAACAACACACTGGCAATGTGGTGTCTACACAATTGAGAAATTCTAGCTTTTGTGTATCAGAAATGTGAATGACAATTTCAGGAAAAAGTGAAGAAGATTATGGAAAAAATAAGAGGTTGAAAAAAATATTATGAGGGGGTTAAGTTTTTGCCATATGAGCTTGCTATAAAAACTAAGAAATGATTCTTCTGGTTTTCTGAAGATTCTACTGGGTATCAATAAGGATTTCTTGCTTTTAATTGGCGAATATTTTCCAGTACCCAGGCTAAGTCCATTATATAAGTAAGAAAATCTGTATTAGGAGCTTTTAATTAAATTTGAAGCATAACCAACTTCCAAGTTTGGCTTGATTTTCTTGTATATATTATGAAATATTGGAAAATTTCATATTAAGCCAATACTTATTCCCTCATAAGACGGGTAGTGTATTTTCAATAAACAAAATATCCATATACCACCTATAGCAACCACAGCCAAATAGATCCACCACTTAAACCAATATAAATCCCCCACCCTTCCAAACCACCCTGTGGCAGACCAGGCACAGTGGCACCCTCCTGCTCGCCCCTTCAAGCAGGCCTGTATTTCGTCAGGGCATGGATCTATAACTTAACAGGATAGAACACTTCATTTGGTCATGATTCATTTGCTAAATTTTATGTTTTACACACAAATGTGCTAAAATCTTCAAAAGAAAGTTTGAAAAACCCTTTGAATTTCGCGGTATTAGCCCCAGTGCTAATGGACTCTTTATTACACTCGGTAGCCTTTCATCCAATCAGTGTCTCGCCCGCACAATTCAAAAGTTTTACCCCATTTCCAGGCCTGCCTGGAACCCCCTGTCAAGTCCATGCATCAAAATTAAGGGATCCAAAGTTTCTGAATATTGATTTATCATATAAAATCGGCCTTTTAGAGACCTACTAGTCAGTTTTTTTCCCGAAAAATTAGGACAATTATAGCCCCTGATTCTCAATTATTAAAGTTAAAAGTCATGAAAAAACTAATGAAAATAGTCTTTATTAAACCTGTCATATCTCATTAGGGACAAGCTTGGCGGATTTGATATTTTAGGACATTAAACTTTAAATGTTACTTGATATGTTAGGCCACATTAGAAAAGTGCGCAAGAGTGCGCACATCGTCAATTTTAAGCAAATAAACTACCATTCATACCAGCCAGTATTTCATTATTCTTTGTAAAAAAGTATTATTTTAAAACACCAAATTGATATTTCTGGCCACTAACAGCGTCTTTGGTTGATACAGATATTTTTACAAACCATTATCATGTTTTGAACTGACATTTTCAGATAAGCTGTCTTTGTAATCAAAATATGTTTGGTTTGTTTTTTTATGATAAAATTTTACATAAACAACGAGCTACAGGAGGTGCAGATTGATACAGATAAAAAGACAGACAGAGGCATGCAGGTAGATTTATTGATAGATAGATAGATAGATAGATAGATAGATAGATAGATAGATAGATAGATAGATAGATAGATAGATAGATAGATAGATAGACAGTCAGGTCACAGATGGATACAATAGATACAATAGATACAAAAGATACAATATAGATACAATAAATAGATAGATAGATAGCTAGCTAGATAGATAGATAGATATAAATACTTCTTATTTCTTACAATGCTAAACAGATCTCGAGGAATTGTTATGCTATTTAGCCACTGGAGACCGTTAGGAGGGTCATTAGATCACTAAAATGTCATTAAGATGGGGTTTTTTAACTAATACTTGTGATTTTTCACACATCGTTACAGTCTCATGAGAGACGCTGAGTGAACCTTTGATATAGCCGGCCGTGCCCTCTTCCCCTTATAGCTCTATGGTCAGGGTAGTTCTTAGGGGGCAATTTGACTAAGAGAGGGGGCCAAGGGGCTCACACGGGGATACAATTACCCTGCTGGCTGTGTGGGAAACCAAGGGGCAACAAAATCCACCCCATAGCACACCCCCCCCCTCTTTGGGCTTTATTTTGCCTCTCTTGGTCAGGGAATGGGACGTCTTGGTTGGGCCATTTTTGTATCAACCTATTTCTGAGTTTTTCTGGGAGTGGGATCTCTTTTGACAATTCATAGATGGCTACTTGGTCTTTTGGAGTTATTTATACTGACTGGTTGACTAACTGACTGATTATGTAAATGACTGATTGATGACTGACAGACTGGCTTAATTTGCTGCTTTCAGAATCCGACACATTGAATAACAAATTACAGCTGGCTGACTGACTGACTCAGTGACTGACTGACTTACTGGATGACTGACAGACAGATTAATCATGGTCTTGGTCTAGTTTTTGACTTACTCAACAAAGTAACTTTAAACAAACTTCCTAATCTTATAACATGACACTTCAAACATCAAAACAATAAAAACAAAAATTACATCATGCCAAAAAAGTGAAATTGGCTTGATGGCTATATTTGCTGAACCAATATGTAGGTTTTGCAACTGAAAACCAAACTTCCTTTGGAGTGTACCATCCATTCCTATACACAAATTTGTGACAAAAAATCACATATTAACAGCAAACCCACATGCAATCTCAGCACAGTGCCTACCACATCCTAACACACTTCCATACCCATCTCCATAGCCCTGCCTGCTGCAGGTTATGTTAGGGGGACTGCAGGCCGACGTTCAAGCACCCTGTTGCCCGCCAAAAACGTGACCCGCGCCTGTCAGACACCCGCCCTGCAGCCCCACAACTCCCTGCTTGTTGACAAGTATCTTTCACAGTGAAACTTACCCCCCCCCCCCTCTTGGCCCTTGCTATAACTAGGCTTACTGAAGTTAGTGAGTTTGTTAGCTTGTATATCTGCACTTTAAAGTAGATAGATAGATAGATAGATAGATAGATAGATAGATAGATAGATAGATAGATAGATAGATAGATAGATAGACAAAAGATATATAGAGGAAAGATATACAGACAGACAGATAAATATTCAGATAGATAGATAAATTAGGCCTACAAGTCAAAATAAACACGCACTTTAAGGCTGTTTAAGCCAATTAAATCCTTCTGAATTATTGATAAGCAAAATATTTCCCACCCACTTTCCAGATGCTGCACAGGGTCATTTTCCTGTTAACTCAGACATCTAAGAATAAATTCCTTTTGACTTTTTAAGAAATTGATGGTTTGAAACAAGCTAATTTCAGGTAATTTGCAGATAGCATGATTTTGTGTTTTTAAAGTCAGATTTAATTGTTTAAACGTTTCAACCATATAATTATTCAGTTAGCTTGTATATATGAGGAAATTAAGAAAGTGTTTTGAAGAAACAGCTTTCAACAAACATGTAATTTGTAGCCAATGTGTATTTTGAATGTATAATTTCTTCAATGACAACACAGTGCATTATAATTTTTTGTGTCTTATTTTGCATTCTTTCCATATTGTCATTCCTGCACTAGTATCAATCTATCTATCTGTTTATCTATATGTCTGTCTATCTATCTATCTATCTATCTATCTATCTATCTATCTATCTATCTATATATCTATCTATCTATCTATCTATCTATCTATTTATCTATCAGGCTATCTATCAGGCTATCTATCAGGCTATCTATCTATCTATCTATCTATCTATCTATCTATCTATCTATCTATCTATCTATCTATCTATCTATCTATCTATCATATTCTTTCCTTCTTTCAATCTATCTTGTTTCTCTTTTCTGTCTTTCTTTTGTTCTTTATTTCTTACTCTCTTTCTTTCCTTCCCCTTTTCTTTCTTTCTTCCTTTCTTTCTATCTTTGTGCCCACTGGACCTAGTCATCCACAAACATAGCTTGCAAATAGCCAGTTTCCCACCCTCCCCTCCACAGTAGCTGGTGTTGACTGGCCATAGTTGATTGTTGACAGGCAGACAGACAGTTGTTGATTGGTCCTGTCATTGCAGCCCTCTGGTGTATATAGCATCAACTATCTATCAAACACGATTGATCACTGACAGAAAAGTCCTTGGGGGGGGGGGGTGTATTTAAAGATTTAGGAGGGGAGTGGGTCGGTCTCAAGTAATATTTTTCTTAAATATATGCAAAGAGTTGAGCTGAAATAGGCCAAAGTATATTATCACCTTAGGTAATGAGGAATTTCTTATTCCCTAAGTTATCACTTACTATCATTAACAATTTTTTTTCTCCTTTACATTTTTAGACCTATATTTAGTCTCAAGAAAGTTTAACTAAGTAGTAGGTCTACTTCAGAAACCACTTCCTTTGTCGATCCAGAGAAAATTGGAGGTTTATCAACTGGGCAGTTAATAAACTTCACATTTTTTAAGACAATCTAAATAATGTTTTGTAACTTTTTTCATTTTGAGAATTGATATAGATCTATAGGTGTAGCATCTTCCAAGCAGACATCTTGGTAGACATTCCTAAACATCTTATTTAAATTATATTTATGTAGCACAGAAATGTATAAATATTCCACCCCCTCCCCCCTCTCAATCACTAAGCTACTAGTCATCCAGGTATCACTAAAGGTATCACTGCATATACTTAACATTGATACCCCCTCTCTCACAAACCCTGTCTCATATCATTTTACAATTAGTATGTCTTGACCCAATGTCAAGATGACAGACATGCAGACAGATGACGTCAACAACGCTGTCTACGTCATAAACAACGCTCTTCAAAACCCTCCTGACGTCCAAGTAGACGTTGTGATGTCATCAACAGGTAGAATGGTAGATAGGCTGAGATAGCAGAGCTTGGTATGATGCCATTTGAATTTAATACTAAGCAGAGCTAAGCAGATATTGGGAGGTTAATGAGATATAGATAATTCATATAATATACTAGGCCTATAGATAGATAGATAGATAGATAGATAGATAGATAGATAGATAGATAGATAGCAGACAGATGACGTCAACAACGCTGTCTACGTCATAAACAACGCTCTTCAAAACCCTCCTGACGTCCAAGTAGATGTTGTGATGTCATCAACAGGTAGAATGGTAGATAGGCTGAGATAGCAGAGCTTGGTATGATGCCATTTGAATTTAATACTAAGCAGAGCTAAGCAGATATTGGGAGGTTAATGAGATATA